>JAVFBZ010148195.1:11344-41327 GCA_032466195.1 Katharina tunicata | reverse complement strand
AAACCATTCTCCAGAGCATTTCAGTGTTATGAGGTCCACGTATATCAACGGTGAACAGAAAAATAAACCATTCTCCAGAGCATTTCAGTGTTATGAGGTCCACGTATATCAATGTCACCGTTGATATACGTGGACCTCATAACACTGAAATGCTCTGGAGAATGGTTTGTTTTTCTGTTCACCGTTGATATACCAGAGCATTTCAGTGTTATGAGGTCCACGTATATCAGCGGTGAACAAAAACAGAACAAAAATAAACCCCCAAAAGGGAAACTTTGGTACAATCAGTTTTTTTATTATTCTTTCAGTGCTGTTGACTGACGTGTTTAGAACATACTGCCCTTAGCCAGAGTGCATTACAAATACAAAACAAATTGCTAATTGATGTTCCACAAGCAATCAAAATTACAAATTATTACAGCATTTACCATAACTCTGCGTCTGTGTGCTGCGATTTTCATCAATCAATAGCTACGAGAGTGTGACGGCTAGAACATCCTGCGTCAAGACACATTGGCTGCCGAATCCTCGCTCCAAGCCAAAATCATTATCATAGCACATCTCAACTTACATTATATTCAAGAAAAAACAGTGCATGATGTTAAAATCACATCATTAACTTAGCCAATGATTTTTTTCTTTGATATCTGATTACGTAAAAAAAAAGAATGAAATATTAAAATCAAAATATGAAACAACAAATTATGGTTACATGTGCATCTTTTGTTGTAGTAGTAACTTTGCTCTACTTAGTAAAACCCATTAGTGGAAAGAATGCTACATTCAAACTTCTTTTTTCACACGAAATCCCCAGAAAACAGAGAAAATCCTTGGTCAATGATACAAATGAAGTGTTTGTGTTATGAGTTCTATAACCCAATAAACCTCCATGAAGAAGAAGAGGAACCATCTAGAAATTTACCAATGCCATATTTGCCACAGGAGCAAAAACGTTTCTGGAAGTGTTCAAGATTAAAATTTGTCTAAAGTATAAGATGAAATATTATGGGCACTTAAAACAGGAAAAACATGTGAATGTTGTCAATCTTGGAGATTGCAGCCAATCAAATGGTTAAAAAAAATAAAAATACAATTTACAACAACATGTATATCATCTTTTCACCAGTTCAAGATTATATATCATATAAATGATGAAACTTTAAACAGAAGCATACACTGCTTGGAAACAGAATCATTACAAACCTTGAAGGGATTTTAATTATGGCATGTGTATAAAAAACAACAGAATAATCATGTGGAAGTTATGTAATCAGTTTGTTTTTTATTTAGTTGAATAGGAAAGCCGATAATTGTTAACTTGAAGGGATGTTTGGTCAATTAGTTGTGTTATTTCCCTTGAATTTAATGATATTATGAATTACTCAAAATACATGTTTGTTGGATAAATCAAGATGAAAACATATGCTTCTTTAAAGTCCCTATGTAAAAAAAAGTCCATTATGTTAAGGCTTCCTGTAGAGAAAGAAGCGCAGCCTTTACTTGGATGAAAATTTGCTGTCATTCTGCCATGAGCCTCTATATCTCAGTCAGAAGAGACCTGGTCGCGCTAGCCTTATGTCCCGGGCTCCAAGTCCCAGTTGAGGCAAGACAAATGTTCTGTATGTACATATATTTTATCAATATTAATCTATAAACATTTCCGACAATATAGTGTTAATTTGAGCTCTCCGTAATGGGGAGTGATAAGTCTCCTTAAACAACAAGCATGGCAGTCAGTGTGTATGTAAATGTTATACAAGTTATAATGAAGGTTTTGATCATTCCATTAGCTGACCAGATTATACTTTTGTCTCAATTTATCTATATTCCGGTAAACTAAACACAAAGCTTGTAATTAAACTCAGGGGAAAGTATATCACTAAAAACCTTTCCATTGAGATTCAATGGTCAGTCAGAGAAACAGCTTTATTTCAGAGAATTCCATAAAGCTCCTATTCTTCGGTTAGTAGCTCCTAAAGCGGTAAAGATTGTATTGGGAGAGCGGTACTTAGAGTTGTGGGCTGAGAGGGTCGAAGTCAGTCGGTACTTAAAGCTAGAGAGGTGTTGATATGTGATTGATTCAGAGGAAGAAGTCAGCTACAGCATACAGCTAAACATCACTCAGACCAATCAAATAAGCTGGTCAAAGCCTCAAATTACAGCCATTCTGGTAAAATTGCGTTAAGGTTTTAAAATTGCGTTGGTGTCGAGAGAGTGTTGGATATTTGGCGCTAATACCATTCTAGGCCAGTCGCCACACTGGGACATGAATGTGGAAGAGGTGATGCCGAGAAAGCCCTGCAATCTGGCGACACTGAGTTGGCCCAGGAGAATTTCAATAGATGCCGGCTACCACTGAATCTCACAACTGTGTTCTGATAATAATCAATGGTGCATCTGGGATTCCGACAAGAAACTGCGTCAGCCCTACCTCGTCAATCCGAGCTAGCATTCTATTGTAATTATGGCCTTTACAATCGCCTTGTTTTAAGCCTAAGTGACAAGACTCAACTTAGTCTCTGAAAATCAAAAGACTATGTCACCGTATTTTCTACTACCATACACACAGGCCGTCTTAATCATCTCCTGAAACATTACTTAATCAATGAAAAAATTGCTCCAAAAACCAATATTACAATGGTAAATATTTTCATTGAAAAATTGTCCATATTGAGACCATATAAATACCAGGTAATTGAAGTGAAGTACAAAAAAATTAATTTACCCCTCATACATGTACATGGCTTCATATAGAACACATGTTCACATATATTTGGAAGAAAAATTTATCAAATACACCAAAAATGAGAAAATGGTCCAACATATATTCAATTCCACAAACTAAAATGTTTCAAAATAGTAGAAATATTGTTCACATCTATCTCAAATTCCCTAAAGAATCTTTACATAGTTTGCCCAGTATACATTGTATTAATATGCATTTTCTTGAATAAAGCAACAAAAAAAGCATTAAAAAGAATATTCTGAAATATAAACATTTAAATACAAGCTCTTATAATTTTAATCCACGTTCATAAGAATGACAAATGCATGTAAGTTTGTTGTTAACTTGCTGTAATAGGCTGTACGTTTTTCACTAAATCGACAGCATTGTCTTCTTGACACAGGGCAACACCATGTTGCCAGAGTAATGTTTCCCCAGCAATGTTGTCACCGAATACACCTGGCCTGATAGCAAAAGCCACCCACAGCAGTTGATCTCTGTATTATCTGCTCATATTGGCACAGAGGCAACCAGTTGATGCTTTAGGCCTGGTGTGTTTGATTAGGGTTTTATGCAGTACTTAATGTTATTTCACTCATATGTCCAATTTGCAAAATGTTTGATGGAAATTACCCTAAATAACACCGGCAACAAAAAAGACAAGCTTCCTGACCCCATGAGAGCACCAGGGCACAGGACGCTTCTACCCAACCATCACCTTATCTTGGTAGTAAAAGTGGGCCAACCTGAAGCTGAGGAGAGAAATGAGTCTTGTTTTTATAAGGCTTGATGGTAATGATAAAGATCTTCAATGAAGACTCGGTCTTGCAGACCAGTACCCTTACAGTGCCTGAGTGGCCAATGACCATTTTCCTGGAGAATCTGTGGAAGGAACATGTTGATCATGAAGTAGCTTACCTTAAGGGTTTCATACAGACGAATGATATTTGGATGTCGCAGCTGGCCCAGAATCCTGGCTTCTCGGTGGAGATTTTGTTTAACATAATCCTCCTTTATTTTCCGCGTATCAATCACTTTTATGGCCACCTGCAAATAATATTAAGTGTTGATATACAAAACCTTATTGAATCTTTATTAGCAACAGAATCAGTGGCAAAGAAACTCAGGGCGATCAACAAAATAATTAAGAACAATAATTAAACAGGTAAGTAACTGGTCAAAAAATTTAAATGACAAAACATAAAATTGAATAGCAAGGGATGTTACAAATATTCTCTACACTGTTACAAACTTAGAATATAAATGGGCCATAATGACCTTGACCACATGACCTTGAACTGTGAAAATTGTTGAAGACATTTTAGTAACAGACGTGGGTGAGGTTTAATGAAATTTGGCCTAGGGGCAAAATGACTAGAATTTTTTTCTCAAAATGGCAATGATGACCTGGAGCCCGCGACCTTGAAATTGAAACTTGTTCAAGTCATTTTCATAATAGATATGTTTGTGAAATTTGATGCAAATCAGCCAATGGATAAAATTGCTAGAGAAATGACAAGTATGGAATGCTCCATGCTTGACACCACCAAATAAATAAAGATTCTGGTGCATTTTGTAAATATTGGAATTTTAATGACGTAACTAGGGATATTTCACTCATATGACGGCATGCCAGTCTAATGGGTGTAATAAACTAACCTTAAAAACACTTATAACAAACAAGACAACACAGGATATAAACAGGGAGCCTAGCAGGACACTGCAACTAATTCGCTTCCTGATGAAAAAGAGCATCAGGCCAACCACCTGCAGTTTCTGTTGCATCTTTGCTTTTTGAAGCAACAAACAATCCACCCTTATACTGCACTTTTTCCATAATTGGACAGGATAATTAAACCAGAAATCAGTAACACGAGGAAAGATTATTAAACTTCATAGATGTATGTAAACGTGCAAATAGCACCAGAATGCATTATTACCAAATTACCATATGGAATAGTTGAAAGAACATAACTAAACAGGAAGAAACACTATCACATTGTATAGCGCCATATCGACCAAAGAGTAAAGAATCGTTAAAGAAATATGATATCAAATCAAAAAGAACCAGTGTTCTAAATAAGTAACAGCAAGTATCATGATATCAAAAGGCAAAGAACGCTAGGCTTAACTTACAGCTACATGCATATACTCAATTAAAACCAGAATAGAGGGAATAATTACTATTTTACTACATATGGTTGTATCTACTTGAAGCAAAACATAATTATATACCAACGCAAGTGTGCTGGAATATTAAAATAGAGCTTATTTGTTTTTTTTGATTGGGGTTTGATTCTGAATGCCACTCTTATGACAGAGTGCCAGTCCAATTGGGGAAGGAAACCACACTAAACAATGTTGGCAACACAGAAAACACTACTATAAATTTACAAGGTGAAAAACAGGATACAACAACAAATCGGCTTCCTGGTGCAAATAAGCTCAGGGAGCACCAGGGCACTGGCGGCTCCCACCCAACCACCTGCTACTAAGATAGAGAGCGCATCAAAAACATAGAGAGTATATCAAGAACATAGAGAGTGTATCAAGAAGATACAGAGTGTATCAAGAAGATACATAGTGTATAAAGAAGATATAGAGAGTATCAAGAAGATATAAAATGTATTAAGAAGATAGAGAGTGTATCAAGAAGATATAGAGAGTATCAAGAAGATATAGAGAGTATCAAGATAGAGAGTGTATCGAGCAGATAAAGAGAGTGTACCAATAAGATATAGAGAGTATCAAGAAGATAGAGAGTGTTTCAAGAAGATAGGGAGTGTATCAAGACGATAGAGAGAGTATCAAGAAGATAAAGAGAGTATCAAGAAGATATATAGAGTATCAAGAAGATATAGAGAGTATCAATAAGATATAGATAGTATCAAGAAGATAGAGTGTGTATCAAGAAGATAGGGAGTGTATCAAGAAGATAGATAGTGTATCAAGATAGAGTGTGTACCAAAAAGATATAGAGAGCACCAAGAAGATAAAGAGTGTACCAATAAGATATAGAGTATTAAGATAGAGTGTATATCAAGAAGATATAGAGAGCACCAAGAAGATAGATATGGTATCAAGAAAAAGGATGTTAGGCGTATGTTTCTGACAAATATCTTTACAGGGTCTGTATCTAAATGATTTAGCTAGAAATCGGTCAATGTAAATTTACATTGTTTCTTTTTTCTGACACATGTGTACTAATGTACAAACAAATTTGTTTGAACAGCAGCACTGCTTTACTTATAGTACTTGTAACAGCTGCTTCAGTGAGGTACTACATGTATATTCCACAGGTATATGTAACCAACATCCCCTCAACTCAAATAAAATAGATCATTCGCGACAGCTGCTTAATGTTACTGAGCTCTAAATCCAATAAAAAAATAACTACCGATCTGTACTTGATATGGCTGGGGCTACTTTGCCTTCTAACCAGGTAAATAACCATTGTATAGCCAGTCACAAGACACACAACGAGGGAAAGCCTAGTGTCTACTTTGGATAGTATCAACAATATGGCCAATCACAAGACTCACAACTAATATCTATGTGTGTTACATATTCGCCACATAATTGTATTCACAATATACATGTTACATGTATTGCCTTTTCTCGAGATGCGCCTATAGATTATCCAGAACAACTCGAGATTCAGGGTTATCTAGAAACTTGTCTCTGAGAATTTATCTAGAACATGAGATTATTATTCGGCTTTAATTAGTCGCTATCCCTGTGCTAGTGTGATTACAAATAAAAAAATATGGCAGAATAAGAGTTTTCAGAACTACTCGACAAAACACAATTTTAGGTCCACTGCTTTTTCAAATCTACATTATCGACATCACTAATTTCTCTAAAAATGTCTCATTCAATCTTTATGCCAACAAGTGTCGCCATTTCATCCAATAATTTATTTGATTTGTTTGTTTGTTTGTTTGATTGGAGGTTTTCACCGTACTAAGGGTTATTTCACTCATATGATGGTGTATGAGCCCAATGGGAGAAGGAAACCACACCTCAACATCACCGGAAATATTACAGGACGCAAGACAGGACAGCACAACAAATCAGCCTCCTGATGAGTTAGCTTCACTGCTTGCTGATAGAATACACCACGTAATATAAATGAAATACATGTACCTTTGAGCAGGGCAAGACAGAACGAAAAACTGAGTTATCTCAGAATGGAGCGATGGTATCCAAGGATCCAAGCAATCACTCTCTTATCCTTCTATGATGAATCAATCCTCTTAAACTAATGCTAAGCTTATCATTGATAATTCTGGTCTCTGGCATCAATAAAGCTCAAAATGAAATTAAACAACACAAGTTGAATTTAGATGTTTGAAATAATGATTACTCTGAATGAAAAAAATAAATACATTCAAGCTGATTGTGTAATTTGTGTTACTGATCGGTTAAATTGTTTAAAACGTGTTCTTTGGATGAAAATTGTGCAGACCAATTCCTGATTGGCTAATTATTTAAAGGGATAAAAGTGTTGACCAATAAGGCTGTTCATTGGTTGATTGTGCTAATATTGTCAGGTGACATCATTGATTGGTTGGCTTGATCATCCTGGGAGTGCTAAATGAATAAGGTCGGAACAAGAGAAGAATGATTATTGCGGGAGAATTTATCAATTCATTAATTTCAAGGGTACCCAACCGCATCAATGTTAGGTTGATGTTTTTCAGCTAAAATTTTAAACTCCCAGGTAGAAATAACAACCAAAAAGGTGAAGACACTTATGTTGGCTCTTTGAAGAGAAAAGGTCAGCCCAAAACACACTGCCCGTTGTCAGGGGTGAATTTATTACATTTTGTTTGTCTGTCTGTTTGTTTGATTTTGGTTTTACGCTGTACTTAACATTTCACTCATATGACCACATTCCAGCCTAATGGGTAATGGGTAACTGAAAGAAAACCACCCAAAACAACACTGGCAACTGAGAAGACCCAACTAGGCCCCTGCCCATCCACCCGCAATTAAATAACCAGCAGACTGATAGATCAACCACATTCCATAAACAAACACATATCAAAACAGTTTGACAAAACCGCACTGATTTGTTAGCAGGGATAATAAGGTATCTAGATATTAGTCCCCAACACATAATAAACAGGTTGTAACATGGAAATAAACCCTCTAGCAAAGTAATATGTAGGATTACATTCACCAGATTGTGACAATGATGGAGATGTCTCTGGCAAGGCTCTGGGCTAGAATATCCAGGTAAGTCAATATATGCACCTGGAACATTGATATAAAACGCCAGGTATTCTTTTCCATCATGCACATGTTTATTCACTAATCAGCGTGGTGCAACGAGTAGAGTAAACAGCATGGACCGTGGACAATAGTCAACACACTAGTCAATATGATGGGAGAGAGGAGGATTATAGATCAGGATTGAAATCATAACCAAGGCAGATGGACTCACAATTACAATGAATCTGTCTGCTATATCAACAGTCATCCAGTTCAAAGATCGCCCTTAAATGAATAATAATCGAGCAATGATCAGATTTACAGGATATTCCCAATGAAATTACAGATTGTATGTTCAAGGGTATTATGTTCTACCTTTGTGTGTGAGAATATCTTTCCTGTCTGTCCGTTTGTTCGTATTTACATCAACATTTTCATTTACACAATATACAGACGGTCATTTTCCCAACAGAACACAAGCGCCGGCAAGGATCAGTAATCTATACATATTTTATCAATTACCAAGAATTAATTAAGCCTAACATATCACACCCAGTGGCCTCCGCTCCTTTTATTCTATTATTTAACACTTGCGTTTATCAAACACGGATTCAGTGCTCTCAAGGGCTTGCCGACATTACATAGATATCACTGGACTAGGGTTTGGGATATTGAAAGATTTACAATCAACCAAAGTTTCCTGTCACAGCCTACAACCTGCTACAACTCATTGTCTTCCCAGAAACTCACTATCTCATTGTTAGACAGAACTGCTCAAATGACGTTTAAACCATTGTCAACTTCACAATAGTAAACACAAATTCATTCATTAATAACTTTCGGAAATTTAAAGAAGAATTCCATGCATCCATGTGGATATAATTGTATGATTGGTGTGTAACGTCATACAATATGGCAACAGCAGAGCAGGTGATAAACGGAAATGGAAGAAGAAACAGCCTAAAGTACATCACATAACGTTCACAGACGGACTAGATCATATATATTTAAAATGTGCATAGGGGTTCAAAATTGGGTTCTTAGGGGTTGAGAACTTCAGAGTCACCATTATACATACGAAGGTTCTCAACAGAATGCATCCAAATTTCAGTCAGTACAGACAACCTATCACAAACTACAAAATATATTAAAGATTACTGCGCATGTGTCTTCATTTTAATATGATACCAGTTTTCCACAACTGTAGTAGAGTATGTGGAAAACTCTATAGCTTTGTCAATCAATTAATTAGTGATTTACTGATACTGATAGATCAATTGATTGAAAACCAAATTGGCAAAAAGATTGAAAGGTTTGTTTCTTTTCTTGCTTTGTTTAATAGTAAGACAGTCCTTAAAGGATATTACACTTATATAAGGGGCTCAATTAGTCGATATCCCTGTGCCAGTGTGATTACTCTTGACAAAAATATATAAGGGCCTCACTGGAGTATATATACTGAAGAGACCCTACTTACAATCACAGTATACTGGCATAGGAAGCACATATTGTCTGTATCGATGAATATACACAGCGAAATTAATTCTACCTTAAGATGTATATAAGCTGGGACTAAACCAGGACATTTTTTGTTGGATTTTAATAAATTTTAATAAATCAACATTCCTTTATCATACTTGGAAGTTCTATGAAACAGTAATGATAGAACATGTTGGCTTATTCGTGTGTTATTCTGGAATGGTTAACCACCAATCCCATCTATGTATTATTAAACTTAGATGAAGAGCCATTTTGGCAGATTTGTGACATGTCAATTGGATATTAGAGGCAGGCTTGTCGGCCATGTTTTGTATAAACTGTGTGATTTCTGGCAGTCAAGAAATGACGAGGTGGAGAAGAACACGTCTCAAACCGGACACGGTTGTCAGTCTATCCAAAGTCCACTCGTCTACAAAAACGCCTGATTGGACTGCCAACAAATTGTACCCATTACGCACCGTATGTTGAAAATAAGAATGACTTTTGACACTGGGCTTTCCACAATATCATCTAAAACATTTTCTCGCAGCAGACAGGATTTCAATAGAGATTCTCCGAGTCTAAGTCAACACTAGCACATTCTATCCCACCAATTTTGCTCACTAACGAAATCAATAAAGGTCACAGCTTCAAAATGCTAACTCCACATCAAGACTACTGCATAATAAGAGCCAATATTCCCCCATCTCTGTCAGATTGCCAGCGGCTACATGCACAGAGAAGGAGAAATGTTTTGACATTCAAATAAAACGATAAATCTGTAACAAGAAGCGTCACACCCATAATTTAACAGGAGTGTTCTCAGATAAATAAAGATGATAAAATTGTCTATTTACCACAAATATGCAGTTCTTGTTCATAATTCCACCACTAGGCAATACTCTCATAAACACTATTATTCCTTAATTTGGTATTCAGACCATGAAAAGTTCAAACCATTTCTATTAACAGAGTAATACCGAGTTCAGATGATAACTACTAATTTGTCTATTGTTGATATCTTCATGGTGTGCAAACAGAAGTGTTAATTTTGTAAGCTTTGTGATTTTGCTTATTGTCCCCCCTGCTTTTTTTTTTCAAATAACCCATGACACTCCTTACAAATTATTTACTGGTACTGTTGGATCTAAACATATAAGTAAATTGTATAATTATAGCAGGACAAAATTACACAAAAAAGATTACATGTAGATGAATGTTAATCAAGCAAATTTTTTGAAACAGTGTAGGTTCAGTTTCTTAAAGAAAAGTGTAAGTGGGTGGGTGGGAGCCTCCTGTGCCCTGTTACTCTCTGAGTTATGGGACACCAGGAAGCCGATTTGTTGTTTTCTTACAGAAACCTTACCCAAAACACCACAGGAACAATCCTTGAAATTTTAAGATGGATCTTTCCAGATCAATGATCATCATTAAGCCTATTGTTTATTTTCTGTTCAATCTTCTAGTTTAGGCAGCTACAGCTAGGCTACACAGATCAACACACATTGCCCCTCTGATTTATACTTTCCAGGCTTAGCTATATGCATCTGCCCGGAATAATGCCATCAGCTTTTGATCTAAGGTGGACAGTTATCAGTTTTACTATGGGACTATCCAAATATCTAAGCCAATCATTTCATTGTAGGCTACAATAATCAAAAACGCTTAGGAATTCTACTTTCAGTTTCTGTTTTGCCTGCAAAAGATTATAGTCCACACACACACTGTCACATAAAAGCACTAGGTTTTCCTCATAGAAAATAATATAAATGATATTTCAAAAATATGACAAATAAACTATTATAAACAATTTGATTCAAAATTAATATATCGTACTTGCCCAGCGCAAAGCATATACAAATTATGTGCAAAGCCACAGTGCATCTGTGCAATACAGAAAACAACGACAAAGCGTATACAAGATATTAGATCAAACTCAGTCGTTCAGTCTACACTTTGAGTTTTAGACAGATTTAGAAACGCTCGAAGTACTTGGTTATTCTTTAGCCAAACTTTGGGTAAGATGTACTAGCATTTTAACAACAAAGAAATGAAACAGTTACAAAAACGCCATTCGCGCTACCTTCTAACGTGCAGGAGAGGAAATGAGGTCACGCAGTGCAACGCCTCAGGTCTAAAACGAGGCTAACTTCTTATATTGTCTCATATAATAAATTAATTATTAATAACAACTCCTAAAGGACTCGTATGTTAAATACATAAATAATTTCCACGCAGTTTTTTTAAGACCTTAGTTGGTGGTGTTTGGTATGATAACAATAACGAATCTTAAATGATTGATTTAGGCCTATACCAATATAGTTTAGTTGTCAAGCTTCGCTCAGGGCCGGGCTCACTTTGTCCTCTATTCCGGACACTCGTGTCGTTTTTTGTTGTTGTTGTTTTTTTACTTCCTTTTTTTTTTTACATGTTTTGCATAAGCTAAAGTGTGCTAGTACCGGTCCAAAATGTGAATTTGTTAATTTTTTCCGTCGATGAAAAGGCGGTATAATTTATTAGCAACAGCCAATGTAGGCCTATAACCCCTTTTAAACCCTTCTTAAACTCACATGAATCTTTAAGTTGCCTTCCTCTTTCTTTAAGAAAGAATAAAAGGAAGAAAAGAATGAAAAAATAATTTCTATTTTATTTTATCAATCCGTCTAGTCTTGGTACTGCATTAGATTTTTGTAATCGTCGATTTGCATCTTATTATTAAGGTTTGCGGTAGAGTCTCGGGTAGAACTTGGTTTATAAACAATAATTGATTTATTGAAACTATTTATACCGGTGGGTTTAAACTTCATAAACAAATAATAGAAGAAAACACTAAACATAGGGTCTGGGGCAGGGTAGTTAGGCTGTAGGGGGAGACCGGGGCCAGTTGTAACACGAGTTAATTTATAATAGAAGCACTTCACAAACTTTACTTTATGCACAGCACATGCGTATATATGTCACATCTCCATGCGTTCTCCGAGTGTCGCAAGATAACAATCAGAAGTAAAAAATTTACAAGCAAACCACGATATTTTAACTAGCTAGGTAAAAAATTTCTGATCATTTTTTTTTACCTTTTGGTAGGCAGTGAAGTTACAGGATGAAACAGTGTATACTTAATATGGTGATAACAATGCACTTTTATTGTTTCTGTGTGGGTATAAGTTTTAATTTTGATAATGTGTGAAAATAATGTAAGCGATCGATAAAGATGGCTGACTAGGTCGGGAGCAAATGAAAATTCGAGTTTCAATTGCCCCTTCAAAATTTTTGCCAGTAAAACATTATTACTATTTAATTCAGAATAATTCGTGCACGGAACAAGCCTAGACCATCCATGCGTAGACTTCTGAAAATGAGAGCTGTAGTCAAACTAAAATAGGCCTACTGCGAACTTTATAACAGCCGGCCAGGTAAACTGTGGAATCAGTAGACATCGTGTCATGTTTTTGGCCAATGTGCACGTCATTTACTTTTTCTTTCTTTGTATATGTCAAATCTGCGAATCTGGCCTACACTCTAAATAGCTATAATAATATAATTGACAGTGGAAAAAATGTTCCGTTTTATTTTATTTTTAAAACTAAAAACTAATAATGGAGTATTATCAATTTTTATTGGGGTATTAGTTAGCTTATTAAGTTATTGAATATGTTTTATTGGGTTTAGTTTACATTAAAATGACCCACACCAGGTCTATTGCTTACAGCGATAGTGCAAGGATGAGCTCGATTGGTCGATTTTATAAAGGTAAAAAATCAAACTTAAATGCTATAGTGCTGTAAAGGCAAAGGTGTTAACGTTATGTTCCTTTAATGTTATGTCATGATAAGCTAACTGTTGTTGAATGAATGTTAACAGGTCAGGAAAAGTTTTAATCAAATTTAAACTGCAATTATGTTGACAAAACTATATTTTGGGGTATATATGAATTCGTGTATCATATATGCCCTGTTCCACTGATACAATTGCCCCCTACAATGGGGCAATTTTAACATTTGACTTCGTATTTGTTGTGGCGAATATAGCTTAAACCCAGCTCGTTTTACTGAATAAAATCCAGTAAGCTTTCAAACTGATAGATTATTAACTCTTATAACTTTAAAGAAGCTGGTAGGAGCGATTATCCAAAAATCGTAACAATTGTCTCCCACAGTTACCAGAAGTGATTTTCTGGACTTGTTGAAATTTATGATTATCTTGATTTATTTAATTATCTGATTGGTGTTTACCGTCGTGTTTGCGTCGCGGACAACATTTGGCGACACAAGACATGCCCGTTAGTATAAAGAGCACAAGACACAGGTAGTATGCAACAACAATCCACCTAAACAGGACTCACAAGGAGAGATAGGCAAGGCTAACGAATTATTTGTGTATAACACAACCCTCATTTCCATAAACTGAATCAAAAGATTAAGCCAGAGTATACTATAGTATGCCAACAAAATCCGAGACGCTTTAGTTAGAATTTGAAAGTTATTGGACATGTCACATTCTTTCCGTCCCTGGAGTATGGATTACTTTTTCGTAAAACCCTATATAAGAAACATATATAGGCGCATTAAAAGAAAAGACTATCGACTGAAACATAAAATTTCCACTGATAACGTATTGCTATAGCAGTGATCCATATTAAGATCTGTTCATCCGATAATGGACGTTATCAAACACTATTAAGCCTGGAGATGTTGTTCAGATATCAGGCCTGCTTTAATCAATGACATTCGTTGAGAAGCTGAACGGGCCTTAACACGCCTGTATGTTACAGCACGTGGGGTTACCATCAACGTGAAGTCAAATATGGAGGGATAGTGGTTCGATCAAGCCTCAACGCTAATCGATATTGCGCTCGCTTAATTGACTAGTTTTCGGGTCTCGTATTAACAATATTCCGTGGTAGGTTGTAGTTAGGCTAACCTCGAAGAATTTTTAATAAATACTACACAATCCTGCAGAGCGTCCTTTGTTCGGCAACGATCAATGTGATATAGGTTTTTACACGGAAAGAGAGAATAGAACATATACACGTGTTTGTCTAATGTCAGTGAATCGTTGAAAGGAGACAACGACTTGTGGCCACTCAGCAGCTTGTATATTGAATAAAATATATATTTATAAAATTATTTATCCTTGATACTGGTATAAAACAATAAAAAAGCTTAGCGCCATGACAGTTCAAAACGCATTTCATACATAGATAATTGACCGATATTCATAGACTTGTTTGCAGTTAGACCAAGAGTCCCAATTGCGGGTAATTGGCCATGCCGCATTGTGGTAAGTTAAAAACCGAAAAAATCCACAACCTTTGTAATTCCCGCTGGCTAGTGGCAGGCCATATCATATACATACATAAGGCGAGAAAGTTTGAACACGCGACCTCAGAGATGAGAGATGTCTGTGGATCCGACACATGCGATATTTATACCACCTCTAAAGCCCCAATTGAAACTGTGCCCAGACAATATTATAAACATATGAAGTGACGGGTAAGGAAGCAAAAAGTTATCAATGTAATTCAAGGCACTTGATGATATACATAAAATCACGTATACATACAAAACCCTTGGACACCCTGGGTATCTGAAATGTCCCCACTTACGATCCAATGTCGACATTCAGGTTACAAATCAAACAAGCTGAACAAGCTTACGCCAAAGACTAGAAGATGTTAATCCGCAAAGAAATATAAAAAATGCGACCTTATCCCTTAAAGGAGCATTTATAATAATTTTGGTTAATCTGTTTGTTTGTTTGTTTATTTTGTTGATTTTTGACAATACACTTGTCAAACGACAGCGGAGTTAGTTTCTTCCCCCTTTCACACAAGTGACGAAGATAACAAAACATTGGGATGAATAAATTATGTATATTATCTAGTGTTTGTTATATTTCCCCATGCTCCAGACAAACTCCATTTTCCAGTATATATATTCACCCAATACATATCCATACATACGTTTAGTGTTTCTAGTGTAGATGAGTGTGTTTGGGCTTGCATGACAACACAATCCACAGTGATCAGCCCCAAGTGGGAAGCCTATGGAATTGACCAGGGGAAAAATACAGGCTGCCGTGAAACTTTGCCAATCAATAGACAAACTCTCTGTATATAAATGAAAATAACCAACTTCCCCGAAGGAATTGAGTGGAGACCAAGCGCAATACTGCTATCCGGACTCTGAAATGTTTCCACAGGCTTTATTCTAGACGGTCTGTACGACTCTACAGCTCTACATAATAAGAGGGCCCTGAGAGTTGAACAAGCCATTCTACACCCCTGACGTGCACGCTATGCCACACACCTAGAACCACTGCCAATTTCCCTACCACACTGGAAACGGTAATTAAAATAACGTCGCCCAAAGCCATGATCATCATCATAACATACATACATGATCCTGCCACATAACTCGCACTTCAACGACTGTTTGGCCTTTCAATGAGAAAACAATATGACACATTAAGTGATATAAACACAGTTAAGGTTTCATACAAGAGTGGTTATTGTGCCGTCGTGGGTAAATATGGACCGAAAAGAATCGAAACGCGAGAAGTTTAAAAGGCACTCGTTCCAATTACCAATATTGCCTTTTCGCTTAATTCAAAACTTGCGTTCAAAACGTGGTCATAAAAACCTATACATTATTTTACTTCGCTATTATTTTAATCAAATGAATGTGACAGCTGGAATATAGTGGTGGTCACGCTGGAAAACCAAACCAGAAGGAGTCAGTGGTCTGTAACCAGACCACATATGACCGGCTTCTCTTGGGCTTATAGTTACTTTTAGCTATTGCTCGTTCTAGAGGCATATAGAAAATGGAATACTCGTCCAACTTTGGGGCTTCATATAGTAACAGAGAAGTGTAACTCCGAAGAACTATAAACTTCTTTTGATATCAATATTTCTACTAATTTCTCCGGATGATGGCAAATAAAGAGCCAAGCTATTAATATGAAACTGATTTCTAATAGTTCTTTGGAGTTAAAATCCTCATGGTCTGTTCTTAGCTTATCAATGAATCTCAAAGATTAAGTTTGTTTTTATCGATGCAACGCTTCAGTCGAGAATATTGAAAAGATTCTATGCTTGACAATGACCTCAGAAACAAGAATGAAACTTCTATCCAAAAAGCCTCGAGCTGTGTTTGGAAAACGGTTAGAGTTTCCTGGTACATTGACGCAAATCCCTTTTTGTATGTTTGTGATGGTGCAAACTTTATAATGGCTTATTTTCTTCCAGGGCAATGCTCTTCTCAATTGCGATGCTGACGAAATGCAATGCCTTTAGGCCATCACAGAAAGACAGACGTTTTATCTCTGTAGAATTCGACTGTCTGATTTCGCACGAATATATTCTTAAATATGTCCAAACATTTCAGGAAATATATAAACAACAAAGTGTTACATTTCATGATGTCAATTCCTCAAATCGAATACACTATACTGTATGCCTGTTGAGTGTTGATGAAACAAAAAGTTTTAATATAGATATATGCCAAGAATTGTTTATATTTATAGTCTTTTGTGAACATGAAATAGCTGTACAATTATAGGTAAATATGTTTATCCGTGAGAAGTCATCTCAATGACTCCTATACAAACGTCTCGAAAAAAGTATTTGTCGGGTTTGTTGGGTTGCACTACAGAAAATGTCGCCCATTACAGACTTTGAATTCCGAAGCGGAGAGAACCGTCTTAGAAACCCCATCGGGATCGCCTAGTCATCAATGAACATACCACCTCGAAGAATGTGACGTTCAATTAATGTAATATCAGTTCGTGTAATTAGTCAAACAGTGAGTATTCAAATCTCTGTGTAAAAAGAGTAGCCTAGTAACCATCATGTCGTATAAGCCAGGAGGTAACACTAATAATTCTGCTTTGCGACAGATGTGTTTTATAGAAGGAGAAAATATATTTACATCGACACGACAAGCCAGCAAACTGGTGATAGAGAGCCACGTGCTGTGGGCATATATACGATCTCCCGGACTAATAACGTATTTATATTTAAATGCAATTCGGTCACATTGGAACGAAAGAATCGGGCAATTGTCATATATACGATAGTTCGTTACCGAACGTTACGTAATCGGACAGTATGGCTTCAAAATAATTAGATAAAGTATACATTTGTACATTGTTAATTGTCTATTTAGTATAACAATGGCGGCCACATATAGGCCTACACCAGGCATTGGCTCGATTTAATGTAATAATCATATACCGTTACACACACAGCGTATTCGTCTGATGATATTAACACATTACAAAGTTAGCAGTAAACAGAAGCGTTGTGCATAATCACATATTGTTAGAAAAGTGAAAAATGATGTAATATTGATAAAATAGTGTAGAATAGAAGATTAAGTACTTTACTTGCAATTTCACACAAACGTTGCCATGTAACTTTTTTGACATTTGTTATCCAATAGAGTTAAGTGTGCAAAATATACTTTAATAATGTAATAAATTTTCACACAATATATGTATCTACATGTGAAGATGTGTCGCCATGTAAAAAACATTGCCAATAATACGTTTTAGTGCGTCTACCTTTATTGCCGGCTAATCGGTACAGATAACTAAATCTTGTGGGTAGAGGCGATTCTAGAACCAGACCAGATGGCCCATGATGTCATGATAGTAACTTTTGTGGACTGCATTTTATCTAGATATAACAATGCGTGTAGTAACATTTACTTCTATTACACGTTAATGAGTAAAAATCGATTGCGTTACATGGTCTGTTTATGTTTGCAAATCAAATCAAAAGACAAATGTATATCGAACAAAATCAAATAGGGACTGGTTTCCAGTGTCATGCATGGGCTCAGTGCTCTATATTCAAAAACGAGTAACACATGCCGCCATCTCTGTACTCTGTCAAGCTGTCGATATGTAATTGTTCGCTATAACCAAGAACCATTATCTATACGAACACCACCACGGGACATGCTCAAAACTTCATGCATATAGCTGCTTTTACGACCCGTATTTAGCGATTTGAACAAAACTGTTTAAGGACATATCGTTTCAGGAGTAAAGAAATACAGGAATTATTGAATACATGTTACCGTGTGGGAAAGATGTATCTGACCAATCACAAGAACACATTTTATATAGTACAATTTATAAACGTTCACATTTTGCGACAAAATTCCGCATTAGACATATTATTTGGCCTGATTGAGGAGATCAGAGGAAGGGCTGGCGGGCGCTTTTTTTGATATTCTTTTGGAAGTTCCCATGAACATGGGGTGTGTCTTATAAACCTTACCTTACAACCGGTAACGCCGTGCGTTGCCAGCTCGACAGGGGCGAAGTTTCCCTTGCCAAGGGTCTCGCCGTCCATGACATACCGGCCAATGTACTGTATTTTCTTGCCCATCTCTGCTTCATCCGTTTCCCTAATCTTGATCTACATGCTAGAACAATAGAGAAACGACCATGATGGGTTTGGCTGGATTGTCAGATTAAATCCCAAAATGATATCTCCATATGACACTGCGGACAGATATTCACTAAGCACATACATTCTATAACACATCAGAAACAAAAACACAGCTTCAACAGTAATGAAAACCATCAACCCTTGCACTTGACAATGTATCGGAAAGAACTCTCACAATGACTTCCCCCTATGTCTATAAATATAATACAACGGCTATATATTTATTATAAGCGTTGCGTTTTTGGTGGAACCACGACACGACGGAACTATAGCACTGGTCACATACTGGCTCCAATATATAGACATGTATATACACAATATTATATCTGTGTGAACCTGTATAGTATATCCCAATTACACAGTTTCCAAGCTAGACTGTACAATTGTTGATCCGAATGAGAGGTATCAAACACATCGGTACAAGAGTAGAGGGATTGGTAAAAACTGCAGAACGAATGGTAACAGTCGGCATCGTGAAATTTCAGCCATACTGTCGAGTGGACGCGTCCAATACACTGACTACATGAGCATGGTGTCCGCAGATCAACTGTTCTATCGATATGGCCACATGTTCGCGGCGCTGTCGAATCCCGATGCTGGTAAATATAGGGTAGATATCTAGGTGTTATAGCTGGTCGAGGTGGGAAATACACCAGTCCCTCCACAGTCTACCTTCATCACGATGAGAGAGAGACAAACAACACATTGCCACTAGTCAATAGCACACAGTCACATTAGCAATGTTGTTTCGGAATGCCAGAGCTGTCTTCTATAAAATTCATTGGTCAACTGGGCTGTGTGTTCGATCGAACAGACTAGATTCCCCAGCCGACACAACATACCCGGACAATGTCGCCTTCGTTTGTTCATTTTGCTCCCATGGAATGTTTTAATTGTTTATGAATGTAATTTGTGAAATATGCCCCAACTCATCAACCCCGCTACTAAAAGCCCCTGTTATGGTATGCATGAAACGGAGGTGTGCTGCTGCGACTTCAGACAACAAACGATTGCTCGAGTGCAAGACATAGCAAACACCTTTAGTACCTAGAATAATTCCCTTGGCTTGAATTGCAAATGTGTGCACCACGTGACGGAAAAATTATGAAAATGGCGCTGTTTGAGCATGTGCAATGAGGCCATCCGTCCTCGTTTAGAGGCTCATCGATACCACCATTATCGGCATAAGTAATGTCGACACGTGATTGAATGGAAACCATGACAACAGCAACATGGTAGAGCGACCAGTAGTCTAGCTGATAGTGTAGACGCATGCAAGCCAGACTGCCTCGCCCCATTGCGCATGGCTGATCGGTTATGTTTGATCAGCCTGCGATCACGGAAAATCTTCTATATAAAATACGATAAAAATAAATAAATGAAACACATATTGTAGTGATGTATGACTACCCATCTCGGATGGAAGGCTGCGGGCTTGTGCGAACACATGTATACATAAGGCCACTGATAGTTATGGGTGAGGAGTTTTATTGCATAATATACGCAAGTACAAAACCATTAAAAAAAACAACGAACCAGATAAAATGTGTTTACACCTGTGCACGTTAATACATTAACAATTTACATATCATTTTTCCACACCAGTAATAGATGGAGTAAAAAAAAAAAAGTTAAAGCGTCGCATATTACCATTGATGTAGACCTATATAGCGAAGACCATGAATTTAGATTCAGTCCAACCATACCCGTTTTTAGTTTTATTTTCAATTATCGTCGTACTTAAGAGCATTTCACTTATATGGCGACTCTGCGGTTGCCACTGTATGGTGGAAAACTGGGATGAAACCTCTAAGAAACGTCCGCGCGATCTCTGCATCCACCGGAAAACTTCCCTTATATATTTACTGTCGACAGGGAGATTGGAACCTATAACGGGTACAGTGAAGGGGGCTCAGCTGTCCAATGCTCTACCAACTGAACCTCGACATGGTTCCCTTAACAAATCAGAACCATGTAGGCCCCTAGCCTGATCCATTTCAGAATTTCAGAGCCTAACCATGTAGCAGAACCATTTCAGAATTTCAGAGCCTAACCATGTAGTCTGATCCATTTCGTGGAATAGTAATACCCCTTTTCTTAAAGAACAATAATTATATTTATGATAATAGTAATATTTGTGATAATGATAGTAGATAATAATACTAATTATAATCAATTAATAAACAACACTTGTAAATAATAATAATAATAAAATAACAAATTTGATAAATAAAGAAATAAATACTTCTACCACTAATTTAAGATTATCAGTATCAAGCCTGAACAGGACCTAGACTTGCTTCATCCGCTTCATTCGTGAAGTAGACGTAACACATATATACATGCATTAGCTGGTTACGCCGCATGATCGATGTATCGATCTCTTTGGTGACAGACATACCTGTGTACCTTAATCCCTCAATATAAAGACAGGTGTTAGTACCCAGGTAATTGACTAGTGTGAACAGGTATCGCTTCACGAGAACTCGCACCCTTTGGCAATTTTTAATCAAAGCCTGTCGTAATCAACGAATCTTCCACGACAAATTAACTATATGCGAAGATGAGGTGTTAAGTTTATGTAACCAAATACAGGAGAAAATCGTTGTCTGATTGATTGATTGATTGGTCGATTCATTCATTCATTCATTCATATGCTTTGTTGAATTATTACACCTCATCTATCGTTCACATTTTACTGATCTTAAATTCTTCTAGCTTTTATTTAATATGTAAGTTTGAAAACGTCCGTATGTGAGAATCTTGCCAGTACGTGATGCAGTGAATTTAACACAATATGCGACCATTCGCCAAAATAAAAACCTCTAAAAAAAACCAACAGAGAAGCAATATACCTGGATAGATCTTTTGCTTTTATCATTCGAACAGAGCCAAAATTTATCAAAACGAAAAATCCTTCAGTGTATCGTAGAAGAGAAAATCACCTAACAAACCGCAATCTATTTCAGTAAGCTATAATTGTACTTTCATATTTTTTGTATAATGTGGAGAAAGAAAATTGTGTAGCCTCCACCGGGATTCGAACTCTGGTGTCTGGCTAGCAGGGCCAGCGCTCTAACCGACTGATCTACCGAGGTTCACTGTAGAACGAACGAATTTTTATCCAGGTAAAGGCTGCGAATCTGTCTCTACGGTAAGCAGTGACACAGGGAAACTGAAATAGGCTTATGTTGTTTGTATATAAAGGAAAGAAGTAAATGATTGAAATAAGAGTAGTCAACAGTCAAACGATCATCATAAGAAGATCCTCATTCGGTTCATTTCTTGTATTCATTCATAATCAATTTCAGATTTAAATAGGAAATTCGTTTTTGGAAAACGTTTAATCTGTTCAAATATTCTTTGACGTTTATTGCAAACTTTGTATGTACGAATAACTGGTCGAAATGAAAATACTTGAAAAAGCTGAAGCATAAATTTAAATGATGTATAGATACAAGACACCATCCGTGTTACGTTGTCTCCGATAAAGATAGTTCAGGCTATTTAATGTCACAGTGCATGCGCATAGTAAGCTTCTACATGGTAACATAGGCTACATACATATATAGGGTGAAACTCTGAAACAAGCTCACGCTTATTATTAACACCAATTAACGAGTATTATAATAAGAAAGCGTGTACGAATTTATTAACACCATCTGATAAGTGAATTTGTCAAAAGTGTACATATATGGAGATGACAATAATACCATACTTTAGATTCATTAAATCGATGCAGTTAATACATACGGCATTAGCATTTCAACTGGAATTATACACAATGCCAAAGTCCAATATGTAAATTTGTTTATTAATCTGATTTGCAGTCGTCAAAAAGGATTAGACAAAAAAGTGAATCATAAGTCTTTTTGATAGCATATTGCAGTCGTGTGCGATGGGGGAGATCTTCCTGTATCATGGGTGTTCTCTGAGCTGAGGGACACCAGAGAGCCTATTTGTGTTGGGCCTAGTGTCTTTTTTTCAAGCATGTCCTTGTCTGTTGACAGTGTTGTTTAGTGTAGTTTCCTTCTTCAATTGGGCTGGCAAACCGTCGTGTGAGTGAAATAATCTAAGTACGCCATAACATACCAATCAATCAATAAACCTACCGTTCTTTCAAATGTCTTTTGACTCAGATTTTTGGTGTGAAGCATGCCCATAAAGATGTCACACATTGTAATTAGCCAAACACCTGAAATGTTAAGTCAAAATATTGTGTAAAAATATTTAACTGGCGTAACAAAAGGACGTTCTTACTTTAGAGGTTAAATGATGTTTTCTTTCAGAGTATACGGAGGTAGACTGAACACGAACCATGTCAAAATCATCCCATGCTCTCCACAGTTACTGAAAAACTTTCCTTATACGTACCGTGTTCAGAAGATCAGTTTAGAGTGACGTAGAATATAAGAAACTCGGCACAAGGAGTTTCTCGTATTCTATGGAGGTTGTCCACCAGTCGATTAAACACATCTCTGGGCACAGGTGTCAATATTAAATCGCATAAGTATTTAGGGTCCGTGCTACTTGCTAGTTCAGTTTTCGTTTCTTCAATCCTTGAAACGGAAAATGAACGTCCGATTTTTAATTTTAAATTTTGCAACTTAGTTTAGAAGAGACGAAAATTGAAAATTGAACGTTCATGTCTTTCATTTTGTCTACCTCTCTTTCATCGAACAAAATAAAAAAATTGACCTTTTCGTTTTTCATTTTTCAATATTTTTTTAAAAATTGTTTACAGTGAAAAATCAAAAGTTACGATCTTCAAAACTTGACTGTCGGCACTTTCAGTTTTGCTTCGAACAACTTTTGTCGATGATTGCCCTTGCATGTGCACATGTGTAGTTTGTCAACTTTTAAGAAAATAAATGTAAGTGCTATAAATTCACTTCATCTAATTCATTTCCTTTAATTCATGGGGATACCCTGGTTTATCTTTATCGCAAATCTAGAAAACAGGTATATACACTTCCGACAAACAAAATAATGCACGTTATGAGTTACTTGGTTCACTTGGTAATCATAATAATATTAACTTTATATTATGCAAAATACATTATAACTTATACAGTTAAACGTATAGCCTATGTCTCATATCACCCAGAGCAATATTTGATAACCTATATAAATACATTTATCTTATCTCTGCAAAAGATGGCTTGCTGAATTTAAAGGCATCAACCCGACAGTCAAACTTTATTCCAGATTTGTTTTTATTTGGCCTTAGAATTAACTTGATAGACTTAGTTATTGATTTGTTTATTTATTTCTTGATTTGTGTTTAACGTTGTAGTCAGGTTTTTTTTTTCGCTTTTATATATATGACGACTTAAATTTGTGTTGCCGTTGTTTTCTGGAAAATCGGAATGAACCCTCGCAAAAACATCGCCGCGATCTTCGCAGCCAACGGAACACATCACTTATATAAACTTAAGGTCGACAGGGCGATTTGCACCTATACTGGATAATAAACTTATAAAATGACAAATCAATTGTATTTGACCTCCAATGTTGTTCAACTGATACAAGGCAATATATATATCTACGAAGCGTGTAACTTATTGGAAAGCCACCGAAATCTGAAATGTATTTATTTTTCCCTGTGTCACAAAAACGTGTAGCCAAATGGAAAATGGAAGAATAATCTATAATTTGGGGATGTGAAACGAATCATGTTCTTATACCTGGCAAAAATTTCTTTACACATATTTTTTTTTTTCAATTTTAAAATACTGATATGCAAAGGTCAGAGGTGACAAATTTGAGTCCACGTGACTAAATGCAAGATTTGGATGGTTTTTTTTTAATATGTTGTAATTGTATATAATGATTTGTTTGTTTCACCAGACTATTTGTAGCTGAATTGCTTACATCAATAGTAAAACGGTGTCATAGCGGTGTCAATCAATTACGCATGCGCAGAGGAGTAAACATCGATAGACAAAAGTTGTTCGGAGCAAAATTGAAAGTGCCGACTGTCAAATGTTGCAGATCGTAATTTTTGATTCTTTGCAAAACTTTAAGAAAAATATTCAAAAATTAAAAAAAAAGGAGAAGAAGACCGCAAGTGAGCAGAAGAAAGAGAAGAAGATCGCAAGTGTTCAGAAAAAAGAGAAGAAGATCGCAAGTGTCCATAAGAAAGAGAAGAAGGCCACAAGTGTCCAGAAGATATGGAAGAATACTGCAAGTGTCAAGAAGAAAGGGAAGGAGACCGCAATTGTCCAAAAGAAAGGGAAGAAGAGCGCAATTCAGCTTCAGTAGAGTGCTACGGATAAAATTGCATAAACTTAATCAAGGTCATTTTCAAACGTTTGACTGTGATCTATCACACTGGAGAGAAGTGATGTACAACGACGCATAAATGAGCACTATATCCTAAGCAAGCGCAAATAAATAAAAAAAAATGCAACATATTTGAAAGTATTTTTTGATTGAATTGCTTTTTGCATTTAAACTTGTACACGTTAAATATGCAAAATATATTTGTGCAGAGGTTGTCTTTAATACGGTTGAATATGGTTGATATTATATGTTTGAATTGTGTATATCTTTTAAAAAAATGAGCCATTAGCAATGATTGAGAAGCACCCAGCTTTATCAATACCTGACAAGTTATTTCATTGACTGAAATCTTTAACAAATAGTAACTTCATATGGATAAAAACTTCTTCTTGTAGCAGTCACCGCGTTAACATCTCCCTAACCTATGTCGTTTTCAACTGATGCCACTCAACAAATAGAAATCTATCACAAATAGGAGTATGTTGGTATAGTTCCAGGAAACCGGGCCTCGAAGGCTATATTTTCGAAAATGACTTGACCTATATAAAAATAATCAAAACTTAAGAAAACATTTGGTTCTTGCCGGCGTAATTTTACAGGAAGAACTGGATGGATGATTTAAACCAGGACATTAGCATGTGATTAATTAGGAAGTACCGCAAGTATTCGTTGTCGATCAGGGATGCAGCATTTATAAAGGTGTCATCAAATCTTCTCTTCATTATCGTCATACGAGTGAAATAACCTTAAGTTCGATTAAAGTTTCAGGCACAAAATCAAACAAGGGGAAAACGAATTAAGATAAAGCCCTGATTTCAACTTTGCTTTAATTTATGATAATCAAATCGGTCAATAATCTCGTAATTACAATGTGATACCAAAGGCATACAGCGGGGATTCAGTTTTGAATAAACGGGTGTTCTTTAACTCGTATGACGATTAATTCTTTAACTTTGGCCAATTAATTAACGCGAACTGGCTAAAGGACACTTCAATTATTATGTATATGCGTTTTCATTTCTTGCAAAACGGGTCATTTAAATTCGTTTGTCTCTACCTTTATGCCACAGTGGGTGGGTGAGAAAGTATCACAGTCTTTAGGGACCAGGCTGTTTTCTTAAACATTTAACGGTAACTAGAGCAGTTATATAACAAAAGGCGCTGTTGATAAAGTGGCCAGCAGGAATTTTTCACGAGCTTAATAATTGAGTAGAATGAAAAGACTACAGAAAAGTGAATAGGTGGCGCTTTAGGCTACTCGGAAACGTGAAATTCACAGTGGCTTAAAACCTGTTTTACTTCCACTATGACGTCAACTATCAAAGACTTCCCGACTTTTTCACCTCAGGCAACGGCACGTAATCATTGATACAGACTTAAGCAGTGGTCCGGCCAGGAATAAGCTTTGATATAGCTCCGGGACGTCCCTGAATTGTTTTTGGTCGATAGTCTATATACAGGTGTACAAACATCAAGAGAAGCTCTCCATAAAATGCTTACAAGCTGACAGACAAGTTGTTTTCAAATATGATCATACAGAAGTTTGCTGGTTATATATTTATCCACGATTGATTGGTAGATTGATTTTTTGTTAATGACATGAACTAGATGGTCTTCATTTAGTGCCGTCAAAGTGAATTATCCCTCTGAGGGTTGTGGGTTCAATTTCTGGACGGGGGTCAAATTTTACAAACTTTTCTGACCAAGTATTAGTTAAAACTTACAAAGGCGAACATGTACCGTAAATCTATCAGTTATTTTTAAAAAATCTGAAGTGTTTATGTTATTTTATGAACACTATATCGGTTAGAGCACATATAGGCCTACTCCACAAGGTATACAAAATTGGAAGGATGATAACCCTATATATACGAGAATTGTACCTCTATTCACCAAATAGCAGGAAGTTAATAAACAAATTTCCATCGATAATCTTTTTTAAATAAATTAATACCGAATAATATACCAAAAATGGATAATCTCGAATCGCGAATACTGGTAGTCATTATATTAATTCTTGTTTCATCCTGGATGTCTGCCGCCCTTTCCAGGCAAAAAACACAAAAAGCAGGAAGTTAATGAACAAATTGTTATAAATACTTTTTAATAAAAGAATAAATACCGACATGTGAACATAAAAAACATATAATATCTCATCTGGAGTTTATTGGCTGTCATCATATTAATTCTTCTTTCAATCGGGATATATTTCGCCTTTTCCGCGCAAAAACATACGGAGCAAGTCTTCAGATTACGAATACATGACACAAAAGCATGTTCTTGGCATTCACAACTAAACAGGCACATATTAATAATTAACATTGAATGAAGCAAAAGGTTAATTTTGAAACTTCACATTTTCCAATAACAATCTTTCTAAAAGTGAGATTGTCTCAAGTTCAGATAATATAGATGTTGTGGTGCACATGTAGGTAAACGAATTGGAGCGGTCCCCTCATGGAGCAATAATGTTAACTTGTGATAAAGCAAGAGAATACATGAACTGTTACGTCTCAATTTATTTAGCACAACGTTTCAATGCCTATCATTCTCAAGCATAGACGTTGCGTTAAATAAATTGAGAGGTTGCAATATCTACGGATCACTGTCATATTGAGTGATCAACTTCTAACAACCACTTGAAGATGATAACGTTAACTTCAATAAGAATGTTTCTATTCTGTTTAAAATGCAAGTACTAGTAATATATTTTTGCATAAATGTAGAAAAGGAAATGTAGATGTGTAATATAGATTAAAGTTATGCAGATGTGCAAATTAGAGAATCTCCAATACTGTGCAATACTACGTTAACTTTAAAATTATTAAAGCTGTATTGCTTTTAATACAGATAATAGAGATGTAGAAGAAATGCATTTTAGAGACGTGTATCTGTAGGCTAACAAGTCAGCTAATAATCCAATTACGCTATCTTTAAAGGTGTGTAATTTAATTTCAATAACTTCAGGTAAAAGTTTAGGTGCGGTTGTAATAAGTTTTGTATCAGCGGCCACCCCTTCATCCCCCCTGCAGCCTTTCTTGCCCCTCCACAACCCCGATAAATACACCTGTTAAGTACATAGCGTCGAGGCACGTAGAAATTACATGAACAATTGAGAGCTGTTTGAAAACTGTAATAGTTTAATACTGTGTCAACGAGCTGGTCGAGCCAGTGGTAAAGGTATCATTGCGGTAAAAGGGCATTAAGACAACGGCAAGCTCGCCTTAGAGAACTCTAGTTTGTCAGCCCTCAACATATCGGCCAGCAAAACACACGTACCGCCGTCAAAATGTTTGACTAGCACGTAACACCGGGAGAAGCTGGTAGTTAAACACGATAAATCTCACAACGAAATCACAGATACGGGGAGAAAACGTGGAAGCGGTACGCCTAGCAGTCAGCTAAATATTTCTCTTCCTGGGAGTCAAGGGCATTGCAAACTAGAACGACGATTCTCAGCGAAGATCCTCTAATCTCAACGAAACGAGCTAAAACATATGATACACACATCCGAAACAGCATATAGCATACAGCTCCTTAAAGCCCGTATCTTGAGGAGAAAATGTAGGCCTAACAATCACAATTTGGAAAGTGCAATTAAACTTTTGAAATATGTTCAGCTTTGCTTGTGGTAAATTTGGCTTAATAGTTTATTTGTTTTCGAAGTTATAAATCTGGATTAATCCACATGTTCTCTAAATTCGTAAGTTAATTGTTTTTGCATCACATTATTTTTGCATTACACAACCCAACAGTACATCAGCTACATCGAATCACAGCAATCACAGAATTAATCAACCACCGACCAACAAGTCGAAATCGCCCAAATAGCCAAGTAGGTCAACTGCACTATATTTCGAGTATCTGTATATGATACTGTATAACTACTGGTGAAGAATATAGCAATGCAATATTAAACATGATTTTCTGAAAACAACTACCATTCTTTCATAGCTTTGTATGTTTTGACCCCATGAAATTACCATTATCGATGTGTACTGAAACACCGAGAGCAAGAAGATACCAGTGGTTGCGTCCCTTTGTTCGACTTCCAGGAATTTATTCTGAAATGGTAAATGTTGATAATTCGCTTTAGTCAGTCGATGAAATTCACTTATTTAACGCTTAAGCTTCTAGTTGGTTCCCTTGAATGATCGTCATTTATCTGGGTTCCTTTTCAATTTTATTTTGTGTCTACAGTAGTAAGGACAAAAGCCTTGTTATGGCGTAGTAACTAACTTGGAATAATATCCAAAAGATGTACCAGATCCCGAACACTCTAAATACGAATGCAGTGCAGAAGCCTGTTTGCAGCTCACCCAAAAACATTCCACTTAAATAACACGCAAAGAGTAACCTGCATATTGTGTTTACTACATATCTGATTCAGCAGGTTTCAAAGTCCATTTTCACAAAAAAGTAATATTACATCTATGTTGAACGTCTTGGGGTTGTTCGACTTCTGGGATATTTGTCAAACCATCTCTACAGAGAATGAATGGTCTGTTCTACTGGAAAGGTTTCGTGTACCAATAAATCAACCAATCGATGAATCAATTAATCAATCAATCAACCCATCAAACAACCTTCATACCAACCAAACCAAACAACCTAACAACAAACTCATAAAGCAACCAACCATCTGGTTAAAGGATTTGTCGACAAACAGCCAACTACTTTAGTAATAATCCAACAGATTGGTTTTCTCTTGAGTACGCATAGCCTAAACTGTTTTTTTGTTTTTTTTGTTATTTGTTTTAATGGCGCATGCAGACTTGGTGCGCGAGTTCTATTCGCGCCAGTTTATAGCACAT
>JAVFBZ010148195.1:0-11244 GCA_032466195.1 Katharina tunicata | reverse complement strand
TGTTTTTTTTGTTATTTGTTTTAATGGCGCATGCAGACTTGGTGCGCGAGTTCTATTCGCGCCAGTTTATAGCACATAAGTCTGCACATGTACATATTATTTTAGTCTAGTCCTGGTCTGAGTGACAGCAAATAAATAAACGCCATTATAGTTCAGGTGTTGATACCGGGCTTTATGGCTGTTTTATACCCAACTAAAAGTTGGAAGCCTTGCACTCAGTAACGGAGATACCAGTTTGAGTGGATGCTGGTCAGTAGGGAAAATCATGCTAGATCTTGAAGTCATTGGCCTGGTGCTTCTCGGGCTAATAATATGTCGCCTGTGATGCACTTTAAATGAAACACCTTATCTTATTTTACTATGATTTCCTTCTACTATTGTCTGATATCTTCGCGTTATTATCTTTCTAATGCATCTTGTGAAACATCGATCGTTATATGTGTGAAATAACCTTAACTATGGTGTCAAACCTGAAACAAACGAATAACGATTGCTCTACAGTCGACCTCATCGAAACATACAGGTATATGAGGAAAGTTGCCGGTGGCCTTGAAAATCATAGGGTGTTTTCTTCTTGGAGTATGATTGAGTTTTTTTTCTGAAGCTTCCGTGTACTGAACAACGGGTGGGCAACGTCGTCATCATAAAAGTGAAACACCCTTAAGTACAACTTTGAACACCAAGCAAGTATATAAAATACAATCCAAGGACAGCAAATATTTCAACAACTGCAGTCACGGACAGAAACAACAATTCCGAGTCAGTGATATTACCCTGTAGAGTTTGTGATCTTTTTACCAATGCTTGGGGCGTTTTTCAACAGGGAGAGATATTCGATAAGATAAGAAAGGGGGATAGATCACAACGACTTAAGCATTCTGCTCAAGCAAATGGGATTTAATTATGCAGCAAGTTCAGCAAGCTATTACGAAGGGGAAAGTTTACGTTGACCATGTATCAGGCGGCACGAACAGTTGGCGTTTTATCTCGTAACCTGTCTTTACTCAAGGTCAAGCGAAAGTCAGACGACCAGAAAAACAGGCTGGCCAATTCTGCTGACCAGCTTGTATTATATAACATATCGAATGCTTAATGTTTGTCACTCGTGCTTGTCACGGTGTGAGAGTTCTTGTTCAGTTGTACATAGAGGACACTGGAGTAGTGGTTGGGTGAATCCTAGATAAACAATCTCGCAGGACAACATAAACCCCAGGAGTTTCACATTTAAAAAGATCTGACCGCTTTAAATTATGCCTCATATTTGGGGCCAAGGCTGTGCTATAGATTTTTGGAATGTCGGCTTTGTCGCTCCTCCTTGTTTTGGTTTTCGACCTAAAAAACCAATGTATGACAAAAGTTATTTCATTGTGGTTGATATTCACTTCAATTATGGTCTATAACTGGCCGTCCGATCATATAGAACCAGATTTTCAGAATTATCCAAACAATAAAAAAAATGGTGTGTTATATCTAGATAAAAAAGAAGCTGTTTCAGTATCTCTGTGTCAGTGCTTACCGTAGAGAAAGATTCGCAGCCTTTACTTGTACACGAATAAATCGGTCGTTCTGCCGTGAGCCTCTGGCTAGCAGGGCCAGCGCTCTAACCGACTGAGCTACAGAGACACGAGTTCGAATCTAGATGGAGGCTAGCACATTTTCTTTCTTACATTTATACAAAAATAATATTGTTACCACATATGTATTTCCCTCATTTCAGTAACAGCTAACTATCCAGAAGGCGCACTACACCAATAAAAGCTATCATTTCAATAGTGTAATCCCCTTGGCCCTGAAACGTTAAGAGTAGGCGTATTTTTGTTTCAACATTCGAGAATTTAGGAGTAAACGGCTAAATTCCAGGTCGTTGTTTTAACGTTTGTTTAGTGTTGAGATAATGCGCTATGACGCAAAACACCAAGCACATAATAAGTACACATTTTGTAGTTTCGGATATGAAAAATTTAATGCTAATACTAATATTTACTGTAGTTTAAATACTGTCGGAATCGCCAAGCACGGTATGTCAATTATAATTCGTGTCATTTTCAAATTCTTTACACTTTGCACGCACAAAGTTTAGACTTTGTACATACTAAATAGTGTGCGTTTACTTCACTCAAGTGGAAAGTTGACAGAGTGAATTGGCGGGAAATACCACTGAGTGGGCGTGTCACATATTAATTATTCCGCCCAAAATGACCTTGATCGACACGTAGCGTTATAGACTCTGAATTTCGCTGACATGTGGTAATTGGTTGAACTGCTTTCACACGCGAAATGCGCTGGAAACCAGTTTTCAATGAATACAATTATCGTCTTAATCTTCAAGAAATATTCACCGGTCACTAAATGGCTTTTAAACTTTCCCTCACCCTCGTGGCATATAAACCAGGCCAACCCAACAATAGCCAAATGGGGGTATCGCAACCTACTTCGCGGGTCTTTTGAATTGGGGAATTCAACTTCAGTGTAATGTCTATATCTATACCAACTACTTAATTACACCAACACCTTATCTCCTCAGAAGAAACCTCCCTGAAAAGTCTTAAGTGAATTACACTTTCCTCGTGGTCACAAGTTACTCATTCCAACTGCACCTTTTAAAATTAAACTAGTTTTGAAAAACACCCACGTAATGAGATGAGGTATTAGAATGTATTAAGGTGTATATTTCAGCATATATAGAGGCCTAGTTAATCGTGAGTTTTTGGCGGCATTTACGCTTCCGTCTGACCTATATACTATTTTAGACTTAGTCAAAATTAGCCCGGTATACACACAGCCATAAGTACAGCTAACGGTAGGAGTACGAGTTGATCATAATAAAGTTGTGTTATACAGAAAACGGAAAAAGCCTCGTATAGTGACTTAGAGTGCAATAGGTACGTTTTGATTACAGACTGCATAGGTTGCGTGTATAAAGGGACAGAACTGCGAGCTCTTTATATTCTAACACATCCAGACATATCATATACGGAATGATTGAGGTCCAGTCATATGTACTATATAACGCTGGAATAGCCGCATATAAACATTAGACACAAACCATAACACAGGGCTAAAATAATAACACTTCACTTGAAGCATTATTATAATCCCCAAGCGCAAAGCAAAACAAAATCTAATAGGCATAACAACACATTAGAGCAGATAAATCTTGTGAAATGTAGTCTATATTTTATGTACGGTTCAACGAGATGTACATCTCAATATACAAGAATGTTACGGGCCTTCTGTGCCAAAAATAGATTATACTTATTTTAAGATTTAGGTCTATTTTACAAAAGCGACCATTAAACCATGTATAAAACTAGTCTGATGAGGAGTTTTGTTGGTACTTTTATCCACAAATAAATACTATACTCCCGATACAAAAAATGACCATCTAAATGTAAGCATATTGAAAAATGTTAGTTATAGTACAATGCGGTCTATTCAATTGTTTGTTTTTTTACAAAAAATATCCAAAAATTATATAAAAAGTTAACTTTGATGAAACGTTATATATCAACACTTTTACACATAAAATGCAATGGGTATAATGCGTCTCTGAAAAATCGTGAGAAAACGTCGTAAAAATACAAATTTGCACATCTTGTTCGTCAGTATATGAGAATCACTATATAACGTTGGCTGTGTTGTATCCCTGAAAACCCGGCCAGCGTTCACAGCTTCAGGCTATAAGGGCACTGTTTATAATGTTTGGTCCTTGAGGTGAGCGAAAGGAAGTACACAGAGCGCTTGCTGGATAAACTAACACAACCTCGCTTCAAATGTACATAGGCACATCGGCGAGAAAGTTTCCCACTCCCTTCCTATAGCTTATTCGGGAGAGCGTAGCAGGGGCCTGCCAGGGCTGTAACGGTCAGTTGTTGAAGGCTTCATGGAGACAGGGCTCGTACAAAAATATAAGGCATACGAAGGAAGAGCCAATGCCCTTTCCTCCCATGCATAGACTTTTCATAATATTGTCAATATAATAATATATAGATTATTTCTTGTGATCACAAAGTAGAATGTCAACATCGGAAACTCCGACATAAATATCCACAACATGTAAGATTTGTGTAGGTATATATATATATTTCTATATACAAGTATATGTAACAAGTCACTGGTCCACTAAGAACGAGTAGATAGTCTAAGATATGTACAGGTCCTTAATATATGCACTCATAATGTCGGTTTATTTACACGTAAATATCGGAAGTCACTGCGTTGAGATTAAACACCCTAGCCCTGAATCGAGCCAGTCGCTTTCGATCATCTCCGTGACTTCGGGGGTCGAATAGTCCGGAAATTCAAAATGTGAATTTGCACTCACATTGTTCTGAAGATCAATATTAAAATCCGTTTCAGTGAGTTTACTCAAGTCCAAATTGCCCAGCTCGAGTTGCCAGGTACTGGGCATAAATTGTAGCACATCGGCCAGATTGTCCAGGTCAGCCAGCGTTGAGGTGGTGTCTACCTGCATGCCGTTTTCGCCACGGGTAGACGGGTGAAGAATTTGAGGTTTAATATCTTCCTGTGGGGAGGCCACGGGGGTGTCGGGGTAGAAACTAGTCGACTCCGGCGTGGGTGGACTGTACACGGTGGGACTGGAAGGTACTTTGGCGGGTGGGGTGAGCTGGCTAGCGGACATGGGCACGTGTTTGCTAGCTTTTATGCTATCCTTGAATTTCTTGTCGATAGTTAGCCGCAATTTGAGCCTATTGGCGGCGGTTTGAGCACTAGGAAACTCGGCACTATTGGATTGGAGAGATAGAGCACTTTTCACAGTTTTTGATGGCCTGTGCCTTTCAGCCTTAAGACTTTTCACAGAATGTTTTGAAGGCTTACCGTTTTCATTTTTGGCTGCTGGTTTTGCCTTCTTTCTTGGTCGGTATTTGTAGTCGGGGTATTCCTGCATGTGTAGTAATCGAAGTCGCTCAGCCTCTTCGACGAAAGGTTGTCTTTCTGTCTCCCCTAACATTTTCCACCGTCTACCCAGACGTTTGCTGATTTCAGCGTTATGCATGTCAGGTTGGATTTCTGAGATCTTTCGCCTCTCAATTTGTGACCACACCATGAACGCATTCATCGGCCTCTTGATGTGGTTCGTCTGCTTCTTGCAGTTAGTGGCATCGGTGTATGGCGTGTTGGAGGACGGGTCAATTTGCTTGGAGCCAAAGTCACTGTCGGAGGGGGACGGTGAACGGCCGCCGTTCATGGTATTTTGCGGTACCATCCTGGCATCTATCTACACACAGTGATAAGGAAACAGTCCAATTTTCTCAAAGTCACAAACTCTGTAACTCAGCCCTGTAGTAAAAAGGCCTTCAAGTTATCTTCAATGTTTTGGGTTCATTCAACGAATTTCAGCTCGGTACTGACTCACACAGCTGACCCCTCTCCGCTTATACCACAGCTGATTTAGTCACGTGCTCACATCCAACGATCCAATTGAACCATAAGCCCCGCCCCACCAAGCGTTCATTGGATGACGGCTCAGTGGGCGTTCCTCATTACACGACAGCAAAACATGACCTAGAGCTAAATTAGCTCAGCCGCGTGTTCTCAGCTTAGCTACATATCACACTAGAAATAGATAAAAACAAAAGGAGAAGAAGTCTGACACACATAAGCTGTTAACGCTTGTGATAATTACGGATTAATAAGTCCCAGTACTTTTATGGCTAAAACAAAAAAACACCAAAAAATCGACCTAATCGAACTTCAGTTCAACTAAGCTTGTGAAATTAGTGAACGCTTTGAACTTCATTAATTGTACTGATTAACTCCGATCGACTTATTGTTTTTATCTGCTACCACACTCATTTACTACTCGCATATAAATGGAAAACAAATGGTATTTTAGGCACCTTATTACTGAAAATATAACAGGGCGAGTTTCGATCATAAATTAGAACAGTTAGATGGCCTCTGAATACATCATCTGAAATATAGACCCCGACTGAATATATAGGTAAATGCGTCGATATTTAACTTATATACACGTCCTTCGCAAACACGGTCAGGGAAATTTAAATAAATCAATAGGATTAAGTTATATACCAAATAGTATTTGAGTGATTTAAACTCTTTGACAGTTAATGTATTTCTGTTTCATCACATATGTTTTACGAGAGGATGGCTAAATATCACAAAAGCGAACGATTAACTCCCAGTTAGATATCATCCCTCGAGTTTTTACACCAAGCCTCACTTTATGACTAGTGTGGCAGTAAGATGTTATAATGTCGCGGAAATATGCGAATATGATGCGATTTGTAACACGTTTAATTCGGGTATTATCATATTCTCATATTACTAATAATTACTTTTTAGCTATATCTGTTCGCAGCGAATATGACATACCTTTATATAGGGCAACTTATTCCATGCAAATTCAACTATGTTATACAATCCATGTTTTCTAAACCCTGTGATGTTTCTGTCACACAAGACTACGAAAGCTTCTTTAGATTTAATAATTGTAAAAAAATGTCACACGGCTAGAAGATGACGGAGAATGGATTGACAGGCCCGTGGATTTGTGTCATAAATTATAGTTGGCACACGACAGTCCTGTTTGTATTTCAAGGGCTCGCTTCTTTACTGTAGCAGGCACGAGAGGTTGGTATGATTGACATCGTACATTCTGGCCCGAGAGTGGTGCGATGCTGACGAGGGGCTTGTCGCCTGGCCCAGCCCTCCTCCACCCGGGGACTACGCAACCAGGACGCCTATTGGCTGTCTCTTCCAAGCAAGTTTGCGACCTTTTCAAATGCTCGCTTTTCTGTGACATTTAATATGTTTAATAGGGAGATGTTTGGCGTGTTGAAAAGCCCGCATATCGATCGATGCCGAGTGGCCGATGACAATCTCCCAACTGCTTTCAAACACACAGGGCGCTGTACACCAATGCTCTATAATTAGTAAACTGAAAAGCACCCAAGAACAGCACAGCCGCGTCACCTTTAAGCCGATAATACACACACACAAACGGAGCCTGTCGAGGGGCACCAAATCTACTACGCTGTCGATATGAAGCCTGCACAATTTAACTGGCGAATTTCGAAACCGACTGTATTACATTGATCTAAAGCAAAACATTCCAAGATATTCAAAAGAGTTAAAATGCCAACAAATACAGTCGATAGTAAAACACGATGTCACGCCGAATTAATTATACACTACAAACCTACATGGCGAGGATGTTGAATTCCCCCAACTCCACCTTAATGAAAGAGGCAAATATAATTTTGATTCAATATTTCGCTTTATATATAATAATATGATGAAACTCGTCTTTTATCACCTTAATCTGTTTCTCCAAACTTTCCATTGGTAATTGTAGACCAACTGTATATTATTTCTAGTACAGCGTAAACAAGGGGAGAGAACCCCGTCATTTATAATAAACCAACTGTCACCAAGCCATTGGCCAAGTCAAAGTTACTATGACAAACTTTACGCAGAAGCTAAACGTTTTGTAAAGCTGTTTATGTAACACATACCAAATTTTACACAAGTGCGTGAGGCAAAGAAGGTTTACGTAATGTTATATATATTTATTTATTTGCACGTTTAAAAGATATTTATTTATTTAACCATTCTTTACAGCAAAGGTGTATTCAAAATGCATTGCCCACTTTATAATACAATTCGTCCAGTCGAAATACAATTACACATATTCTCATTTTCACAATACCAGGTTGACTGCACGTCGATAATAAAAAATATTTAAAAAAAATACAAGGGTCACTTCGACAAATGCGACCACCTTTTGTGTGACAGCTATTAATTGTTTATTTGTTAAGAGGTGTCGTCATCGATGGATTACAACTTTCCATGTGGATTAGGTTAGCAGTTTGATTTAGTTTCCTGTCATTTAAACCAAACTATGAAAAGTGTGTTCTGAGTTGACAGATGTTGGTTTTACAGTTTTTCAAAGGGAGTTAGTTAATGGCTACGTGAAATGGATTTCCTTTAGTGTGTCCTTTGTAACCTGCCAACTTTATAACATGTATTCAGAACCCTGACTGACTTTCATTACAATCTCGTTGAGATGAACATTTTAACCTTGATGACGTAACTTTTTTCCGGGTTGCTGTAATAACAAACAACACAAAAACGATCTTCGGGTATAGATACATACGTCCAGCTAACTGTAATTAGGCTGCTTTAGTTTCACAAATGATAAAATCGGAAGTTAACAATCAATCTTTAGAGATTGATATGTACACACGTGTATTCAACACAGATATATATGAAGTAACATAAAAAGATGCGTCATGTACATAAGCGGTGAATGAACATGAGTTTTCCGTTTATTGGCGGACAACGTCTCAACTTTTAGATAATAACATCGTTTTCTAGTCCTAAATTGGTACACGTGTCGTAGTTAACACAACTTAGACGTGCATGAGTTAAGCTTAAAGTCAAAGTGCAGCCGGACGGTTTCCATTTTAACAGCATATTTAAACAAATTTTTACTGTTAAAAACAACTGCGGTGTTCAAAATAAAGTTAACATTTGTGAGGATTGTGTTTTTTTTTAAGATTCTCTGAACAATATCCAATAAAGACTTTGCCGAGTCTATAAGATGGAGTATACAATTGCAAGTATTTTAGAACATTTATTTCAATGTGTTTAACAGTTTGAAATCACTTTCTAAAGTTTGATATTAGAAAACCTGTTAGTCAATTTTATTCGGCCATTATTTAAAAGAGTGTTAGTCCAAGGATATGCCCGAGGGTTTATGCCACCTCCGATATGTGCTGAATATATACATGTGGAGTGCCGGGGATGAGGTCGCCTAACTGCCCGGTGGGGAGGGCAGGCTAAATGGGATATGTGGCTCAAAGACAGCTTTGGGGTAGGGAATCCGTGCTGAGAATCCTTGATTACATTCGTCTAACGGCCTGCTGTTTTAATGACATCATTAAATAGATTTGTCAACATTTCGCCTCCCTGGTGCATCGTATATCCAATCAAGTCACACAGAGTTATCAACAGTACCGACACCTTAACTGCTTTGACTGATCCGTACAACATATATTATGACCGGGTCTCACACCCGTTTAGTTGAGGCTAAACTCGCTATATGTGTAAAATAATCACTGATCAACCTGCCAGACGATTTAATTGCATTGTCTCTATAGGGCTACATAATCGAAACAGTCTGGGAATCTGGAATCTATTTTATAATTTGAATCAGACCTAACTTAACGGAATAAATATTGACTTTTCTGTATTTCAATTGAACTCTATAGCAGATATCAAATGTTTTTAATTCAGAGATTATGTGGCTCAAACCTATGTACTCAAAGGTAATCATTAACCCTATTATCTTATTTAACTGACTTAACAGAAGTCATGAATCATATCAACAAAATAACTAGTGTTTGACAACATTTCGGTGTGGATACTCCCGCCATTTTCAAATCAAGTCAGTTGAAAATGGTGTTGGCACATGAATCCATAATGAAACGTCGAATAGCCACTCGTCTGGAGATAGAAGTAAGAATATAAGCCAATACCTTGTTACTGAAAAACATATATACAAGTTGTCCATCCATAACAAATAAATGTATTATTTTAACACTATTAATCTATTTTATCTAAAAGTGTTTTTTTGCAACCCAAATACTTTCGATGACTCTAGAAGAACTTTATGTCCTTAATGACATTAAATGTAAACCGATACTTTATGGACGACAACTTCTGACATATGTAACATATACTGGAAGATGCCATCCGTAAAATCTGGAGTAGAGTTTAAGACTTGTTAAGAATTTAACTTTTGGATTTATTGACGATCAGCGTTTTAGTGAAGATACTAGCACTATTATATAGCTAAATGGTGCTGCTCTATAATAAATACGGAAGCAGAAAATCCATAAAAGTTTTGTTAGTTTACGACCCCAGCTCCCATTGCTACTAAAGTAAACTTTCTTTGACATTCAGCTATACTGTTCGCTAATGACACAAACAGGTCATGATGCTAAATGCAACCAATATGTTTATACATATATTTATCAAAGTGAGGGCTAAATTGTTTGAGATTGTATCCATATGAACGTCTGGATCTTGTTTTATTAACTCCTCTCTTGATGAGTTAGACGTGGTGGGTGGGAGCTCCCGGGAAATTGCAGTGTGGTTATCTGAACGAAGAGGCATCAGGATTTAAGCTAATGTGTTGTGGCCTCATGCTTTCAGTTGTGGGCTTTTCCTGCTTATACTCGTTTGTTGATGTTGACATCCGGTGCAATTCCTTGTACACATTTGGCTTTATATCGTCACAAGAGTGCAATAACATTAAGTATGGCGTAAAGCACCGATCAAAGAAACATACTTATATTTGACGCGCGCTGTATAATTAGTTTTTCCCTAAAAATTCTTCCACGTGAGTCCTTTACTTGATCTTTAACAAATTCTACACCGATAATTACACTGATGTTTGTTGGTTGCTGTAGTGATTTAAAGCCCGAGGCGATTGTTCTGATTGATTGCTTTGACGAGGAGAGGTAAACGCAAAGTACAGCTGGACAACACGCCAATTTCTGATATCATAGAGTGGACGATTGAAACATAACAAACAGAACAATACAATTTTCTTTGAATAAGACTGCAGTAACGAAGGTTCCTTGTTAGAATTTCTGATATAATTAAAATGTCAACCAGATTGGTCCATCTTGTCTGTTGCTTAATTTCACTGAACCCTCCCTGTTTTGATGAACTTAAAAGTGTCACTCCGCGTATAACTTTTTGTTATGAAAGAACCATCCAGATAGTGATAACACTTGGCGATATCAATGGATATAATTATAACGTGTGTGTTTCTCTCTTCCTTAGCCTTACTTATGTATATACAACACTTCAAACCAAAAGACGGATGTGGTATACAACCATAAAATTCGCTTCTCTAGGTTTCACACTCAAATATGAATAATCAACAAATATCAAATTTAGGCCTAATAATAGGTAATATTATTTTATAAGACACAAGACAAACGAATTTGGATGAAAACTTGTCTATATATATATTTATCAACGTATGTCACGAAAACCATATCTGATATGATATTGAGACGAGGTTACAAATATCGGAAAATCTTTGTTTATACTTATACTTGAATATACTTGAAACCGCACTTATAAGTAAATACATAATTTGGTATACTCAAAAGTGTATTGACTACCAAACTTTTAAAACCCCTCACATGATATATATATTTTTGTCAAGAGTAATCACACTGG
>JAVFBZ010148184.1:0-19810 GCA_032466195.1 Katharina tunicata | reverse complement strand
ATTTGATGTTGGAATTATTGGAAAGCCTCTAACTTGTACTTGTTGAGAAAAATATCAATTTTTCATGAGATTCTGTGGTAGTGCAAAATTCAGAAATTTTGACTGCGTATGTTACTTTTAAGAAGAATCTTACCAGCACTTTAAATGTATGTTGTAGGTTTGGGGTATCCGCCACACAGCCATACTCATTATTTTCAGGGTCATACTTTGGGATATAACCATCTTTACCAGTGCACAGGAAAACTTTCTCAATGTTTAAATTAAAAGCATCACCCAAACTTTGTACAGGGTCCACGTTTATGCGACCAAATATAGAATCACCTGGTAAAATAGAAACATTTATTGAAATTTCCACTATCATCATGGTGACTGTCAAAGTCAGATACATTTCCTGAAAATCTTGCACAACTGGTAATAGTAATAGTAGCATGTAGTATATCAGGCCTCTTCCAATATTTCTAGGATATTTTATGGTAATGTCTGATGGATCAATTATTAAGTCCTTCATTGAATGAAACTGGTTCAAATTGTTTCATTCAACTGAATGAAATAAGGTTTGAATGAAAGGTTCTGGCAGCTCTAGAGATTGTAGTTGTAAACCCTTTTTTCTTCATTAACACTGACAATGCAAGAGAAAACTAAGCAATACAATAGGCAAAAAAATCTTAAAAATAATGTTGATGATATAAATGACCGAGACTGATTAGGCCAAAATTTGGTTCTAGGTGTCTTAAAAATGGTAAATCTGTGTTGCCAAATTTATCAGCTTTCCTGATATATATATCACCATTTCAGTCCGATTAATGGATTCCATGCCAAAAATTAATTGTGCTATGTTTTTCTCTGCTACATTAGCAGTTTATATTGATTGATTGATTGATTGATTGATTGATTGATCGATTGGGGTGTTACGCCATACTAAAGGTTATTTCACTCACATGGCGACTTGCCAGTCCAATGATAGAAGGAAACCACCAAAGAACACTGGTATCAGGCAAGGATGCCACAGCACAAGGACAGACTCAAAACAAGTCAGCTTCCTGATGCCTCTTAGCTAGCTTACAGAGAACCAAGCTATAGGAAGCTCTGGCCAACCACCGGCACATATTATATTAAACAAAGTATCATTGTAATATACCACAAGTTCCCTACAGCTTGTCCACTTATGACAGAGTTTGACCTTCAGTTGAGCAACCTTGACCTCACCTGGTAGGAAAGCTGGATCAGTTTCAGAAGCAAACCCATCAGAGCCATCAGACAACCACAAGTCTCTCTGACGAATCAGATGGAAGTCTGTGTTGAGGCTGAACTCTGTAGGAACAGGGTCACTGATTTGCTGGAATCTGATTGGTAGGTCAAAGGTCACAGCATTCCTGGGATTACAGTTGGCTGGTTCACTGTAGGTTTGATCAGTTGATGTGCACGGAATCAACTGAATGGTATAGGTGCCAGAATAATCTCTTGTCTGCAAAAATAAAACGGTTGTTATAGTTTGTTTTTTTCTCAAACTGAAGATAGAATTGTTTATGAATAACCTGTTTTAGAAACAAGGCATTAAACATGATTTTTGTTTTGTTTTGTTTCATAGGGGTTTTACACTGTACTTAAGGTTGTTTCACTCATATGATGGCATACTGCAACAAGCAAGAAAACACAGGACATTTAAAGCAAGCAAAACAGGACACTACTGTCAAATCAGCTTCTTCATACCCCTTAGCCCAGAGTGTGTTGTGGTAAAAGAAGCTCCTATTAAGTCAAAGGACTGCACAGCACTGAACGTAAGTTTACTAAAAGTATCACCAAAGTTATACTCATCAATGTGTCATACGAGTTCAAAACTGCATTGAAAACTTAAACAAATGAGACAGTGCTATCATAAAAAGATCCAGTTTTCTTCCAAAATAAATATGACTCAAAATTCGTCTCTTTTGTTTCACAGAAATAATTATTGACTCAGAAGGGACAATTTTCTGGTATTTTAAATTTAAAACCAAAGAGCTCCCTTCAAGATCTTGTCATATTTTTGATAGAACTTTTAACAAAAAAATTAGTAATAATATTTTCATTTGTTGTTACAATCAAATTGAGCAAACCCAAAAGTAGACGTACAGCATAATCTGAAGTAAATTCCCACTGTTGTACTGGTTGGTCAAAGGTCGGCTCACTCCTTAGCAGCTTCAGGTCAAAGGACAAGTCAGGGTTATTAGAGGAGATCACAGTTGATTCTAATCCACTATCTGTATTTCAAAAAAGATCAGTCATTGTATTCAGTCAATATTATATCACATTATATTTTTTTATACAAACGCAAAATGTTAAATATAAATATAATTGATGAAACTTGAAACTAAAATCCGTCAACTTAGTGGCTTATTATATTTTTATAAAGAGTAATCACACTGGCTTATTATATATACTGTAAAATGAAATGTTAAAAGCATACATGTAGTTCTGATTCACAAACATACTAAAATAAGCTTGTACCTTTCTCCAGATTGAGAAGATTACCAGCACTAATGTAATGACAGGCCATATTTTTTGTTGTCGTAGTAATCTTTCCGCAAAAAAGTGAACTGACGAATGAATCGTCTTAATTTTACTACCAACTTATTGGAAATTAAACAGAGAAAAAAGTTGTCATAGGGCCGATTCAATTTGCTGTCTTTAAAAGGCAGAAAAAAAAAGAAAAAATCATGAAGAAGTACCATCTAATCACATATAAACTTACTCGCTACAAACAGCAAAAAGGATAACTCTTTCTAGGTGAACAACAAGATGGACAGTCAATACCTTAGAGTCAAAGACTCGGCGGTAGGGAGAATGATGTGATTTCCCCTATTTTATGATTCACACATTTAGGCATGGAAAGGAGCTCACCAGGGTGTGAAGGTATAAAATGTCCTCTGAATCGAGCCTTGCTCTTGAAGTTGACAGACAGACGGCCATCATCTCTCACCCTCATACTAGTTGGGTAAAGGTAGCCTGAAGAAAAGAAAACAGTCATATTGCTAGGCAGGACTATTCGTAAAAAGCAACAAGATTTTAAGAATAACCCTGCAGCATTGCACAGCAGTTTAGAAAATACCCTAAATGCTCAACAAATTCAACCCCCTTTACAACTTATAAAACTACATTTTGAGCAAAGGGTAAGAAGTGTAGACATGCAATTTTGAAATTTTTATGAAGTTCAGACTTTAAATTACCAGAAAATGTCAGTTTTAGTTCCAAATTCACACCTAAACATTCAAAAATTACTTAAAGTTTGTGCCCTTAGAGGTCGAATTTGTTGAGGATTTAGGGTAATAGACGTTCAATTCTGTGATAAACACTAGAATAATCTGAGGCATTACTAAATACATGCACATGGTCAATTAAAATTGTCTGATAATTTCTATGCTAAATACATTTATTGATTTAACGTCACACTCAACCATACTTTACAATATGATCACTTTTCACATGGTGGAAAACTAGGAAGAAACACCCCACGATCTCTGCAGCCAACGGAAAACTTTGCCTTATATACCCAAGAGCAACAAGGGTGTTAAAACTGCTAAATACAGAAAAAAACAGAAAACAATACCAGCACAAATATATAAATTTCATCCTCATAAAGTTTGATTAAATGGAGCTAATGTTTAAACTGAAATCCTGCATAACCTTGTTATGTGCTTACATTTTTTATTTATTTTTTTGTTATGATTTGTGCATAATTTCTCCACTGACCTTGAAGCTCGCCAGTCTCTGGTGATCCTATTCCATTCTGCCACAGGATGGCCGTGTCATACACAAACGTGAGCTGTAATACAGACTTGAGATCAGAGTTCTGCCAGCCGCCTGTGGCCACAGGGGAGTGAAGTATGTAAGACACGTGTAACGGTACGTTCAATGAGACATAGGACTGGACCAGATCTCTCACCTGTAGAAATAATACATAAACAAGAGTTATAGGCATTACTGTGTCAATTTACAGTTATATCACAATTGTAAACATACCTCTCAGTACTAAGCACCATTATTATTTATTTATTCATGCAAAATGTGATTAAATTAATAATCAAAGTCACATATGCACCCAAAATTAGGATTCCGTTTGCCTGATGTTTGTTCAAGAATCAAAAGAGTCTCGTTAAAATAAAAATTATTTATTTGGTACAAAGCTTGTACGGACCAGGAGAAATCTTGCAGTTATTCAAATTTAACGTAAAGAGGGCTGGCCATATTTGCTCACAGTGACTTTGATCCAGCCGAGGTGAATGACCTTGTTTGTAACGGGCATACATTTTGAACCTTGTAAGGGGTGTGGCTAACACGGTTGACTCGAAGTTACGTCGGTACATCAAAGTGTGTCTGAGATGTGACAGCAGATTGACACATTTCCAATTAAAAATTCTGACAGAATTTTCAGATGTTTTTCCTTTTACCAGGCTTTTAAGCTACCTTTACCTTGAAATCTGGGGGTAGAATTAATGGAATACCTCTAACTTTTACTTTTTGATGAAAATATATATAATTCATGTGATTCTGTGAAAAACCATTATACAGAATATTTGGGTGCGTATGTGACTTTACGGTGTAAATTATTATCCTGTATTCAGAATCACAAACATTTTTTTCGTTGTTGCTCAAATTGACAGAATATCTTTAACAAATTAACTAATAGATATGGGTGCCCAATTTTAATCATATATTTGTCTTATATATAATTAATCTTATTTGCTACAGTAAAAGAATACTTGGACAACTGTTACTGGTAACACCTTAATAATATAACTTTCCAAACTTTAACATCATTTTTTTTAAACAGTATAAACTGCTTTTACGTAAATCTTCTTCGAATCAGTCAATATATGCTCCTTTAAACTTCACTCACTCTCTTTTTGAAGTGCTTTTATATATCTCAACTCTTACTTTGTCAAATAACTTTTTGGAAAACAAAAACATTTTTCAACCTCACCTGTCCATCTGTAGAAATGGTAGCTCCACACTTTTGAACCAATTCAGACATATCGTAATAAGATTCAAATGTCCAGATACAGGCTTCTAGATCTAAGTTCCTGAAAATAAAATGACAGCCTTTATAATCAAGAAGTCTCGTTTTCATTTTGCATTACCCTAAATGCTTGACAAATTCGACCCCCTTTACAACTTATAAAAAAAGAAGTGTAAACATGTAAATTTGAAATTTTTACGAAGTTCAGACTTTAAATAACCAGAAAATGTAAGTTTTAGTTCCAAATTTACACTTAAACATTCAATAAATTACTTAAAGTTTGTGCCCTTAGAGGTCAAATTTGTTGAGGATTTAGGGTAGTTAAGTTTTTGAGGGTTTTCAATTGATTCATTCAAGAATTTTAAAAAATAAGGTAAATGTTTCATAACAAAAATTCTTCTTGGGGACATGGTTGAGCAAGGAGTGGAGGATGTTTAGACACTTTACTAAATACACCATTCTGATAGGTAACCTTTTCATGCCATTGAAGACTGTAAAAATAGGTAAGAAGAATACATGGGGCCTTTTTCAAACAAGGTGTTTCATAATTGTCAAGCAAAAAATATTAGAATAGACAGTGTTGTGTTGAAAACAAAAAACAACAAAGTTATCCAATCCATTGTTTTGTTGTTGTTGCTGTAATGGTAAATCAACTCAAATGCCACCCAATTATAAACAACTACATGTATCTTACTTGTAAAAACGAAGAGTAGGTTCCGTCCTCATGACACTGCTGTATTGGTAGGGTTCCATTTCACCAATCACAGACTCTTTCTTTGTCTTGTTTGTTATGAAGCCAAACTCTGTTGGGACCTCATTGTAGTCTAGTAGATTAGAACAGCTATGTTGGCCAATCCTGAACCCGTCCGGGCTGAGCGCCAGTTCAAAGTTAGAGAGTAGATTAGTGGAGATGACAGGGAGCATACCGTCACGGTGAGGGATTAATACTGACAGACGTACTTTGTTAGGGTGATCCGGATCATCAGGGCCTGCCACAACAAATGATTTATATCATTCAGTGACAAAGGAAATGGGAAATTATGCGAGAGAGAGAGAGAGTAAGATTTTATAGAAATTCATAAAAAAACTTGTTGATAGTCCTATTATTTTAGAGATTCATAATAAACGTCTTTGGGGTACTTACAGTTCTTACATAGGTTCCATCAGAAATACTTTTAAAGTTGCATTTTTAGAATAGTCATTGAAACCATCTTTATGCTACGGTCTTTAGACAACTTCACCAAAAACACTTTTATATTCCTGTTCTTTCGCAGATTTATGAAAAACGCTTCAACAGTACTGTTTTGAGAAAATTTGTCAAGCATACTTTTAGAGTTACACACAGAGTGGTTGATTAATCCTTTCCTAAATTATCTGATAACTACATGTACTCTACCTGTATATTTGAGTTTAGCTGTGAAAGGCTCTGCGCCCACTGAATTCATAACCCGGGGCATACACAGACCCTCTGTATTACTGATGGTCACAGGGTCGCTGAGAATCTCTAACCCAGGGTCACCATCGCTGTTAACAGCCCTCGAACCACACTGAACACGACTTCCTGAAATATAACACAAGAGAACATTTAACAAAAGCATTATGTCACCAACTTTTCACTTAGAATACAAGACAAAACTGTAACTTAGTGTTCCTATTGATCTAGTAGACACATCCTCAAAAATGCATCTAAACAGTCTTACTACACTACAAATGACAATTGGTAAAACAATAATGGAGGTCAAGACAGAGATATTCCCTTGAGGTATCTCATTTTTTCTTTCTTTAAAAAAAAACAAACTATGCCTGGAAAACTTTAGGAGAGAACACATTTTTTACCATTAAAAAAAAAACTTCAGTTTTCACAGCGATAGCTATTCCAGGAAATAAGATGGCTCTACCCAAGCGCCGCAAAAATTACTTTGCAAATTTCATCAATTTGCTTCGTTCCCTCATCTTTGTAAAATATCGATTCACTGGTCAAGAAGTTGATTCCGTATTGATTTACAATTTATTTTCAATGCAAGACATCAGCGAAATTCTCGAAAGTACTCAACATCCTTGAACATGATATAGTAGGCCTACATCAAATACGATTTAGCAATGGTCAGTGCAATATATACTGCCAATCGATTCCTTAAAGGCATGTAAAAACAAAGTCTCATTCGCATTGACAAATTGAAATATTCGGTTCTAAATACAAACCTCCTCCGAAGTAAATACTATCTAGTGCTATTGAGCGGGTTTTGGTGAAGAATGTTTGAGATTCCACATCCTGTAGGTCACTGGAGACACCGTCAACCCCACTAGGTGCGGCTGTCCTCCATCTGAACCGGGTCATTGTGTCATTGATACCCTCCTTCTCGCACAGTGACCCAGTTTTAGGGAAGTCGGGGTGTTTAGGGTTGCAGGCCTGGGATCAGAAATGAACGGAGAATATTTTACAGGTAACATAAATTTAGTTGTTTATATGCTATAATACATCCATAAATTGCAAAAGTTGACATTGATTTGTTTGTTTGTTTGATTGGGGTTTTACGTCGTACTTAAGGTTATTTCGTTCATATGATGGCATACCAGCCCAATAGGTTAAGGAAACAACCCTGAAGGAGGATGGCAACCCAAGTACATTTACAAAACAAAAACAGGACACCACAACAAATAATCTTCCTGACGTCCATTAGCTCAGATAGCACCAGGAGGCTACCACGCAATCACTCGCAGGGAACATATGAAAATAGATATTAATTTGAATATTGCTAATCCCTCCATGTGCTTAAAGGAGGAATTTAAAGGAGCAATTTATTCGCAGAGTATTCAGTGGTAAACTCAACTTACAAATTTCAATTATAAAATAATGTTGCATCACCAGTTTGAAGAAAATGAATGGACCCAGTAAAAAAAAATACCCCAGAAAAACGGTTTACAATTTAACATTAATACAAACTGAAAATTGTATATGCTGTTCATCATTGCACTACATGTACTAATAAAGAAATATACAAAGAATTGCTGACAAGAGCCAATGCAACCATAGAGCACTACTCGAAGTATTTGTTTTACTGAAGATGGCATTACAAAGCCAAAATCTACTGAACATGACATTCTCTTGTGGAGTTTCTGTTGTTGTATATTAAACGGACAGGTAGTGAAAGCATTTTTGTCTACATGGCCTATCTCCGGTACGTTCCGTCCCCTCCGATTATCAGCTTTTGTGTAATGACAGGCTATTTTTTAGCCCATTAGCGGTATATTTAACACTGCAGGCAATACTTGTATGATATGAAGATAAACATATCCTAAAGGACATCAAGTGCATTCCGCGCCAACAAAAATCGATATAGAGCGGGGAACAGCAAAGTAAACAAAAAATAAAATATAACTATTTAGCATAACATTAGGTGGAAATGACCAATGCAACAAGAGAATCAAGTCACGTGGAAGAATTTAAATTTCTTCATAGGTCGATTAATCAGGTCAAGCATCAACAGCCTGGCCATGACGTTCACAGCTATATTCAACATGCCTAGTTATTATATATAAGGTCCGTTACCGAAGTGAATCAATGGGCCTTTTTTATACAAATGGGAGTGAAAGGACTACTCACAGACACACAGACTACTGGGTATCCTTGGATGGGATGTGGTGCATCTTCTAAACCCAGCAGATCATAGTCCTTAAGGGAGATAACTGTGGGTCTCATTGGGAAAGCCACATCAGCCAGCTTGTTCATCTCCTCTATGTACACAATCACTTTATTGTTACTCTGTAAATAATAACAGAAATATATTGTTCACAAGTGATGTACAATTAAAAAAACAAATGCGGACGTGGTGTAAAAATAAAATCAAGCATGTTACATGCATAACTGCTAACAACTATTACATAAAATACTGTTACACCTAGAATAATGTTCTAGTTATGCTCGAAGTATAATAATGATAATTTGGATTTATTCCATAATAAATAAATGCATCGGAAAGTTAATATCAAAATGACTTTTTCGTATACACAATACGAGGACAAAGTCAAAGTTCTCCTTACCCTAAATATAACTTTAAGCCTTACTACTCTAAAAGCCTTTGAATTATCCCTTGAATTCCATTTCAGTAATTCAGATTTACAACTTCTATTCTCATTGTAATATCCCCTTACAATATGAAATTCACACAGGACAATCGCGCTGCTTGAGCCAATGCATACTGGATGCGATGCAAGGTTTCAGTCTTTTGCTGTTAACCTGGTTGATTATATCAGACAATGATGTCACAGTCTTGAAAAATGACATCACACTGGTACGTAGCGGCGATGGCAACAATTGTACGACAGTCGCCTCCAGTATTAATTGCATTTGCATAATAATTATTGTTACATTCTTTCTGACTTGTGCATCCGGTGTGAATTGGCCTCAACTCACAAAAGCTTGCGTCACTCATAACATGGCGCGCCAACCCAATGAGTGAATGGAACCACCGCAGACATAACAGGAAACAAACAAAGACAATAAAATGACAAACACAGGATGTTACTGGATGTCATAACAAATTAGATTCCCAGTGCATGCGTAGTTAACGTAATTACTTTGACATCCAGCAGTGAAGGTATTATGTCGTCATGACAATTATTAAAGTGTACCCTAAGCTAAGTAAGCTTGGTAAGACAGGACCCTAATGCTATTTAGCTCAAAGAGCATGACATTTAGCTCAGAGAATACTAGGACACAAAAAGATCCAGTCAACCACCTGCAACATACCCTTGTATCAGCTATCATATTTCTGTCAGGTTTAATGTGCACAGTAAATGACTCCCTGATCTCTTTCTTCCCATCATGCAGTATTGCTATCTCAATAACATGGCGGGATTCATTTTTCTCAAACTGGATCTCTGGGGAAAAAGCATTAATATAATCACATTAATATAATCCACAATAAAGTTATTCGCTTCATTTTATTATTCATCATGAGTTTGTTCGTTTATTTGACATTTCAAAGTGTTACAAAATAATTTTAAAATCCAAAATTGATTTGGTAATAGTAAAAACATTGTTTAAGGAAACAAACAAAATTATCACACTTAAAGGGAGATTACTCTCTTTGATATATCCAAAACAAGATGTATGAAATTCTACACTGAAGAAAACAAAAAATTACAATTATGAGTTTAACCACTGTTTTTTACTTATTAGCTCTACCTTTAGATATTCCATTATAATCTTGCCCCGCCCTTGCGGAGCCGTCTTTGGTATGAACTCTGATGATAGAATTGCCAGACAAATCTCCTTTACGGATAATAGGGATTCTCAGCTTCACATTCTCATTGGAGAACATTGGCTCATTCACACTGTATTTGGTCAGCTCAAATCGGATAATTGGCTCTACAAGCAAAGATGTAGTACATTGAATCAAAGATCTAAATAAAATACAACATGAGAGCTGGGCATAAATAAACAATAAAGCCAGTAAAAATTAGCCAAATTATTTTATAAAATGCTATTTAAAAAACTTGGACTTTAAAAATTTATGTAACTCAAATTTTATATGTATTCATCCTATTTATTATAATCGCATAAACTGAACTTAACTTGAATGGCTTGCCACAAGTTAAAGATGTAAAATCATGTCACTACCAACTTTTTTTTATTGTTTTTATTCAATGTATGTGACAGCTGCTATACATATTGTTTCATTATAAAAAACTTGTTTGTTTATATTTTTTCTACATTTTTAAAAAGAACTGAACAACAAGTCTTTGATATGTTGAAAAACAAATTAGAATCACAAGCATTAAAGAATAAAACTACTCACTGTCACCACCGTCCTTGATTTTAACAATGGTAGTATTTAACCCTATTAGAGCCCCGCCTGCAGACTCGCTAACAGGTGTGCCTAACACCAGCTTAAACTCCTCCCCTTCCTCAAACAGACCATCATCAATGACTATAACTTCACACATTTTCTCACGTTCACCTGCCAATCAAAAGGTCTGTAAACTTTCCAAACTAACTTGATTTTAAAGTAGATAGTTTTAATTTACTGACAAAGTAGCAGATTAAAATATACATACATAACATGTGTTATTAAATGAAGATTGTCAACCATCCAGGTACAATCAATGAAGATTTGTTTGTTTGTTTGATTTGGGTTTTACGCTGTACTCAAGGCTATTTCACTTATATGACGGCAAGCCAGCCCAATCGGTGAAGGAAACGACCTTAAACGACGCTGGCAACAAGCAAGACAAACATTAACATAACATTAACAAAACAGGACAGCACAACAAATCGGCATCGAGTGCCTAGCTCAGAGAGCACCAAGGTACAGGAGGATCATACCTAACCACCCACCGAATCAATGAAGAACAGCTAACAATAAATCTGGTCAACTGGACTAGAACTGGACTAGTCTAGTTGACCAGATTTATTGTTTGCTGTTATTTATGTCTTATCAAAGTATGGTGATGTCCAAATGGCGTTTATTAACAAGCCAAGATGACTAAGGGACAATTAATCATTAGCATGACAATTAGTTACTGAGGGTGACCATATAGATTTTCATGCTGTGTTGTTCAATGGATAGAAGTATGTTCTTCATCTCATCTCAAAGGTTGACTGTTGTAATACAAAATTAAGGTGTTATGTTTGGAATTGACAACTTTAATTATTTTTAACAATTACCTGATAAGAATGTTATAAGAGAAGCGTCTGTATCAGGCCTCTCAATAAAGTCCAGTCCCACTTCAGCAGAGTTTTGTCTAGTATAACACCTCACAGAAGACTCATGAGTTATGTCCCCTGTTCTTACAACAACAGCTCTAACCACATTGTCATTCTCCAGTATCTCATACTCTCCTTCATCAAATGACATCTTTGGAACTGGGAAAAGAAATAAAAAAGAACAATAATAGCGAGCTAAAAATTAACTTTTGAAGATTTGCAATAATTAACCAAAGATATGGATTGTCATAGCTAACGTCATGGAAATTTAGATGTTTGGCATAATATGAAAAAGATAATATTTTGTATAGATTATATTTTCTTCATACATGTATATTGGTTACACTTCAATTCCATTCTAGGGGTTGATTATGGATAGCCCTATACGCCGTTTTCCTAAATTTCATTTAATTACTCTCTTGTTTGTTTCTTTGATTGGGGTTTTACACCATACTTATGTTATTATATAAGATTATTTCACTCATTTATGGCGTGCAGGGTCAATAGGTGAAAGAATTAAACCACCCTCAACAACACTGGCAACAGACATAGACCCCTCAGCACATGGACAGAACACCACAATAATTTTGTTTCCTGATGCCTCTTAATAGCTCAGAGAACCCCAGGCACAGTAACCTCCGTCCGTCCCACCCACTCCACTTACTGTCCGTTTCAGTATCATTGATGACGACCAATGCTTTACTGGGCTCTCCTAACATGGCATCCATGGGCATACGTAACACAAGTTCAAACGCTTCAGAGAATTCCACGCGGGGTCGCCCCAGGTCATCGAGGATTATAATACGAACTGTCTGCATCATCACACCAGGAGGGAAATTCAACACGTTATTTACCGCTATGTAATCCAGCCCAGCTGAAACATAACAATATAAATAAATATCCTTATAAGTTTTAAACAGTACATACAATTTTGTATTTATCATATTTCATATCAAAACATATTTTATTTAAAAATGTTATTTTCAACATGAAAACTGTTTTTGGTCTCATTTGTATAAACTGAATAGTGCTCACTTATTATCCATTATTTATAAAATCGAAATACTGCAGAAAAAAATAAATGAGCCGCAGACAAAAATAAAATAGCCACAGAAAGAATGTGCAATCTTTTACATTGTGAATATTTTACAGTTCTCATGTGCCTTGGTCAAACCAAGAAAATCATGCCATCATACAACCATATATATCGGGTGAATGCCCCTAGGAGAAATTTTTAAGCTCAGAAAAAAAAACTTCTTCTTTAAGTGTCATTTAGAAGCTGTAGGTAATCATTATTGGAACACAGATTTTATGGCTATCAACTTCTTCTTTATTATTTCTCACCATGTTTCGACACAGTTACTAGTGACTTTATCAAGTATTATGATAATGTAATACTTGGCAAAGACACTAGTAACTGTGTCGAAACATTGTGTGAAATACATGTAATAATAATGATGGATATCAACTTCTAAAATATCATTTCTCACCACGTTTCGAAACAGTTACTAGTGTCTTTGTCAAGTATAATGATAATATAATACTTGACAAAGACACTAGTAACTGTGTCGAAACATTGTGTGAAATAATAAAGAAGAAGTTCATATCCATGAAATCTGTGTTCCAATAATGATCAGAAAAAACGTCCAGCAAAGATCATCTAATTTTAAAACTTTATACAAATGAAGACAACTTTAACGACATAACGGCTCACATATTCAAACAGTGACAGGTGACTGACCTTCAGCAGTTTGAGGTTCTGTCCTGCGTGATCTGACTGTGACACTGGAGGCCTGGCTGAGGTCAGTACCACTCCTCCATACCTTTACCTCTAGGTACCCATCACTCTCCTCCACCTGATACTCAGACTCTCCGAAGTAAAACGCAGGCTCTGAGGACAAAGTACAGCATTAATCAGTGAAATAACAAATAAAATGGTTTGTTAGGTGTTTTTTATGTCTTGCACAGTGATGCGTGTTTTACCAGATAATAAACAGAGGAAGAAGATCATTTAATATCTTGGTTGTTAAATTGTTTAATTATCTTGGTATTAATTTTTTTGATATCCAAAAACAAATATCAATCTCATGACTCCAATTGTTGGAGGAACATTGGTTCTAGAGTGATATGCCAAACTGACCCAGCCATGAGAATGACCACAACAAATGCGACATACTTTTAAGGCCACTACATAGGGTTTAACAGGGTCTTTTGTTAAAAGCACAGTTCGATTTAATCATGGACTAGATGATGTTGGGTAATTTTATATCCCTCATAAGGGGACGATTCCACAACAAAAATCATGAGTTAAGTCAAAATTTGAAATGTCCTTAAGCGCCTAATTTCAATTTAAGTCATCTACAAAACCAACACATCTAAAAATAATTATGGGTCGCATATACTGTAAATGACCTAACTTAGCTGTCAGCAACTTATCCTCCATTGATTGGTTTGTTTGTTTGTTTGAGTGGGGTTTTACGCCGTACTCAAGGTTATTTCACTTATAAGTATAAATATGACGGCCTGCCAGCCCAATCTGTAAAGGAAACCACTGAAAACAAAGCTGACAATATGCAAGAAAACCTTTACCGTAACATTAACAAAACAGAACACCACAACAAATCGGCATCCTGTGCCCCTTAGCTCAGAGAGCATTACAGATTGGGCCTGATAAGCAGAGGAAAACGTAAGAATACGTTTTGATCCTTTTTGAGTTTTGTATTGACTTCAACCTGCCTTTAGGCCTATGATAAACTGCTGATAATACTGCAAATATCCATTCTTAACACTCGAAAAAGTCAATCAAATTGTAAGGTTCAGGATACAACAACAATTGTTTCAAAAGTTTTACTGCAAATGTCTGTCTTTGTCAACCAGACATTATATTCTTCTAAATATGTTGCACAATGAACTATTGTGAAAGGAAAATGCTGTCCTTGTCAGAGAAGATTTAAAGTTATATACAAATATGTTTGTAATGCAGACAGATTTACGAGAGGTGTGTAACCCTTCAGGATATCAGACAACCTTTGACATTAAAAGGTTAAAGGTTATGACCTAATAGCACTGATGCTGATTGGATATGTCAAAGATTGGGATCTGTTTTTACAGAAGTGGTTCTTTTAGTGTGTTGATGTGTTATAAAGAAGATCTTAGAGGAAAACTTACAGCTCTCTGACATACATGTAGGCCTAACGTTTTCTTTTTCTCTCTAAAATATCTCAACTGTTCATTCTAACATGTAGAATATTCATTGGCTTGGAATACAATAATAATGAACACATACAAGTTCACACCCAGAAAAAGCCGATATTAAATAGGCCAGCCCTTTCATCAAGTATGGTTCCTGAATATAACTACCATTCAATACCATATGTAACAGATTTACAAGTTTAACTTTATATGCCTGTATTTGTTGAACATATAATTAATTCTTCAGCCAAATGTGCCGTACAAAGAACTATTGTGAAGACAAAATTCTTGCTTGTCAGAAAAGATGCAAGTCTGAACTTAATTACCTGTATGTTAGTAGTGCAGACAGATTTATGATAGGTGTGAAACTTCCATTCAAGATAGCAGACGACCTTTGACATTAATAGGTCATAGTTCATGACCTAATAGAACTGATGCTGACTGGATGTGTCAAAGATTGTGTGGCTTGTGTCATATTATTACAGAAGTTGATCTTTTAGCTTAACTGTCTGGTAAAGTGTAATAAACTATATATATCACTGGAACACAAACAGAATCCATTCCCCCTCAACCGTAATATAACTTTCTTATCATTCTGAAAAAAAAAGATTCCTAGACTTGGTAGATAACAGCACAGCAAATTTTCAAGTTTATCAAACAGCTTTTGTAGAGGGTGGGTTGGCTGCTTTTTTCAAACTTTGAAACAGCACAAATGCATGTGTTTGTAAACAGACTCGGAACTTTGTGTTATCTTTTCTTCTCAATAAAAATAAATTCATTGATTGGGGTTTTACGCCGTACTAACTACAGGTAAATACCCTACTTTATACCAAAAAAGCTGTATTGCAAGTACCTAACAAACAGCTAGTCAGACAATGTTTGATGGGACTGGGTCTTGAAATGAGACTTTTGTTAAATTTGACAAATTTAATCCCAAAAATTTAATTTCGTATATTTCAAACTATCTTACCGTCATCTTTGTCAGCCAATATGATGACCTCTGTCGAGTTGACATCCCCAAGGCGGCCTCCCATTGGTTGAGAAAGAACCACCTTGAATGACTCATCATCTTCTAGAAGGGAGTCGTCAATGATTGTTATCTTACAAAACTTTTCTGTCTCGTTTTTGTCGAAGCGAATGACATGTCTGAAATCCTCAGGTCTGGTGATGTAGTCAGAGAACGAGGTGACAGTACCAGGAACTGTGCCAGTGGCAGTGTCTACAACAAACAGTGAATTAAGGTTATAGACCAATTTTATGTAAGCGCCATGTTGAAAAATAAAATATGATGCCATCTGCTGTTTTGACGTGAGAGCTGTTGCGTCACATGCAGCGTCACAAAGGTTTTATTTACCAATGATGCACAAGCAATAACGGTACAGTACGGTGACATCTGGATTCGGGAACCACGTCACATTGGTGGCGCTTGAAGAGCATATAGCCTCACGTAATTTTGCAGCGGAATCCCTTTTCGTGAAAAAGTTCCATACTAACTCAAAACATAGCACATCAGGAAGATTATAATAACTCAAAATTTAGCACACCAAGAATAATTAAAAATCAAAATCCCTACTATCCATTTATAAGGATTGACCATAAACTGAATCTTTTTTTAGATTCATTACCAACGAAAGTCACCTCATAAAATTATTACTAAAGTCACACGTTTAGGTTTCTTCACAAAAACAAAAAAAGTTTTGTTTTCTTCAACGAAATTGTCCCGTTGGAGTTAATAAAATCCATAATTTCATGCCTTTCACAATACAGAGTGACTCCCAACAAAGTTCCTTAAGGTAGAAATTCACAACAGTTGTCTCACCTTCTACAGTTGAGCAAATTACCATAAATTCGTCTGACACGTCACCAGATCGCCTGACTGGAATTAAAATCTCTCCAGCATTCTCCTCAAACTTATACACCTCCTCACCAAACTCTAATGTTGACTCTGTAAGTATTGGTAAAATATATGTAGCAAGCTTGTACAGAAGACTGTTAACTCTCTGTACCACAGAGAGTACTTGCATGGAGTTCGGCTGAAAATCCAACAGTTTCAAGTCAAATTTGTTGACTAAATGTTAAACTTATAAATAAATAAAAAACATAAATATTGAAAAACTCTACATTTGAATTTGAATGAGAAGAATCTGTCTTAAATTAATTTGTTCTTTTCCTTAACATTTTTACAAAAGTGTGAAAAAAAGTCATATTGATGTGAATGGTAGGGCCTACTCTAATCCCACAGTTTTTTCAATGGCAACTTAACATAAGGCATGCAAAGTTTCTAGATAAAATTGAAGAAAAATATATTTGAGAACATATGTGATGCCGTTACTTTCTTTACAGCTTTACTGATTACACAAGTTTTTAGTAGTCTTGACATACCATCTTCATCATCCATTAGATTGACCGTGGCTACAGAAGGACTTTCTAACACAGCTAAAACCGGGTCCTCCAATCTCAACTTCAGGTTCTCCATTCCTTCAAATGTCGCATCATCCTGGATATGCATGTACCAAGTCTTCTCTGTCTGACCTAATAAATCATATAATGTAATCAACCTTTATACTTTCTTACGTATCAAAAAGGATCAACAAAGTGCGAAATTTTTGAATTTTATAAATGAATTGATGCTCACTTTATTATTGAAACTTTTAGCTTCTTGTTTATGTTTATTTTTCATATTAAAAATAAAAGTTTATTTATATAAAATATATAAAGTTACAATCTGATCTGAAATCTTTTTTTTTAAATGTGTACGCGTATTGGGTGTTCAATGTTGGTCTTTTCACCCAATATTGTCTCTTTTTTTCAATTGTATGACCACGTTGTGAATCTGTGCCACAAAAGACAGTCTGGGGATCTGTGCATGTTTGAGTCTAGGCAAGGGACAATTTTTTTTTTAAGAAACTTTTTTTTTTTTTTGGTAGTCCTGGTTTTTGGGCTAGTCTTTACCTTTTAATTAAGTATTATTCACCTTTGAAACTCAAATATAAGCTATTGGCAATTGTGACATCATTGTATCTGGAGTTCTGGACCAAGATATTATTTCATGAACAATCACTTATATAGTAGTCAAATTAATCACTGGTCCTTCATTATCAGTAAAAAAATTTGTTGGTGTCCCTAAGTGATTACGCATAGCTTATCAAATGTACACCTTTTCTAACACATGTTTTAAATTTCTTCTGTTTATTGTCCTTCATTATCAGACAAAGGCTTTTGGTGTCTCATGTACATAAGATATTACTTTTACAATTTGCTAAGGAATAATAAAATGTGTACTTTCTCTTTGCATTATCTAACTAAATTTACTTGACATCATAAGTTGAAATTAATCACAACTTTGCATCCTCGAATATGTGATTGTATTAGTTCACATATGTATTAACTCACAGCTACCATACACAGTAAAACTCAACAAGTATCTAATGATATCCAACTGTACAGAAAACTTAAACTCCGGCTTATATTTTAGCAGGTGAAAAAAATTACCACAAAAATAGAATAGAGATAGTCAATCTTCATTATTATGTGTATCCTTGTAATAAAATAGTGTTTCTTTCAAAAGTTGCTAATTGCCACTTTCTCTATCAACATCTAACAGCAGAAAATGTTCTGTGTTGTGAGGTTTAGATAACAGTATCCATGGTAACCTGTATGTTGTAGAACGTTTGAAGGCCCGTCAGGTAAATCACATTACGTTATCATCCTGAGTTGTATTAGTGCCAAAAAGAGGGTCCCTTGATGAAACTGATAAATATTCTCAGAATTCCCACTAAGATTTTATTACCAGTTATTTTTACGCCTTTCACAACAAAAAAAAGAAGATGGGGGGTTAAAAGGCTTTGAAAGTAAAAATTGTAGCTGCCCACGCTGCATTAGCAGTTTATCCTAGATGTAGATGTACACATATGTTGACATAAATCAGCAAAAGTTACACATGTAAAGTGGGTGTAATTTAAAACTTGAAATATATGCTTTTGATTTATTAAAGGCTCTCATTTTTTAAATTAAATTATCATAAATTGGACTTACACAACTTGCAACTATACGTAAGAGTCTACCAGCTGGAGATCGTATCACATAGAGAGCAACTACTATACTATACTTATGTTCTACGCATTAGACATTTGATGGATGCTCAAAATGTAGCCGGATGTCTTCAATTATGTTTTTAATTCAAAGATATACAGTAGTACTACATGTATATCTGCACCATTTTATTATCTTTTTAATCAAATTTGGTCCCTAAATTACAGTGGCAATCATAAATATACAGTCAAACTTCCTGTGTTGAAGATCCACAGAACAATGTAAGACAGTAACTTTCAATTTACAAATAAGCCTCCCTGTCTTTATACAATGAGAGCCAAAGAGAAGGGTAACCAGTACTAACCACTGCTGGTTGTTTCATTGCGTCATGTTTGGTGCAGCTGAAATGGCTTTACTTTACCTCGCTTCTGTTACGTGTATAACCTGTTTACCAGCTCAAGTTAAATAATGCACTCTACACCTGCTCTCATAAAGAAAGTTTACAACACAGTTCTGGCATACAATCCTCGGAGATGCTACGGAACATCCTTGATGTAAAACTATTTATATTATGAAGGCTCTCTAGCAAATTTCTTTGATCACTTTTATACCCCCCACCCCCCTCTTCCAACAACAAAAAACTAGAAGAATAAATAAGACTGTTTACATGTGCGACATTCAATATTAAGGTTACAGATTGTACTTTTTTTTATAAATAGGCAGCATTAAAATGACAATTCCAAAATAGTGAGTCTTGCACTTTATAATACCCTAAATGCTCGACAAATTCGACCCCCATTACAACTAATAAAACTACATTTTATGCAAAGGGTAAGAAGTGTAGACATGCAATTTTGAAATTTTTCAGACTTTAAATTACCAGA
>JAVFBZ010148173.1:0-19813 GCA_032466195.1 Katharina tunicata | reverse complement strand
GGTTGATGGTGAATGACAATGGAGCAATGAGGTTTAAATTTCTAATGTAATGGATTGTTTCCACACATAGTGCCAGGACCAATTGTTTATGGTGGCTGTCCTTATAGTTGGCGACAGCCTTCAGGAAAGATATCAAGACAGGATTTACCGCGTTCATGGAAATGTTTACGTCAAGCTGCCCCAACTCCGTTACGTTGTATATTTTGTTTAACACTTTGCTGTGTTCGTACACATCCTGGCTTATTTTCTTCCCTATAGCACCAACAAATGTCACAAAGTTCACTCATTGAAAAGTGGCCATTTGCTATTTTGTTTACAATTGTCTTTACCTCACCCTCTGTCTTTGTCTGTTGCCCTGTGTTTACCGTTTCCTGTGCCGTTGTCAGAGAGTGGCCGTAGTCGGCACATCCCTCACATATGTAGAGACTTCTACTGGTCAAGAGGCCTTCGTCTTTTAATGTTTGTATGATACTGGCTGGAAACATGCGGGATGATACCCTACTTACTTTATTACTGGTACTACCCACAGAAATTGTCGCATGTTTTTTGCAGCTGTATTTTTTTTAGGCGGCATTTTTAATCCTGTAACAAAAAATGTCAATTTGCTGTATCTTCTATCCTTATGTTTTATAGCCCCAATAAAAAAAATTCATGTTGATATTAATTTGGTAGGTGTAGTTTTAAGTTTGTCCGGCAGTTATTGCATTTTTGGAATAATAGAATGATTGTGGTTTACCCTGCGTGCTTAAGGTTATTTCGCTGGCAATTGCACGACGTATACGTCGATGTAGTGACCATGGATCCTGGCAATATCACACTATGGGACAAAATTTGGGCCTACCTGGTTTGAAAAAATAACTCCCAACTGATACAAACCAGTTTTCTCACTGAGGTGCGCGTTTTATTTACTCGATATGAAAGGTTTAGTACGAGTAGGACCGTTTGCTTTTATTTGTTTGGTTAACATATTAAAATCGTCATAATTAAGTCCGTGGCGTAATCAATGCTACCCACTCGACTTAAGATTTCATTCAGAAGAAAACCTATCGTGTCCGTTTGAAATGGTTTGCAGCAAAAAAATTCCGCAAAGCTGGAGGTAAAAATTAGTTGGAAAAATATGGCGATCAACAGCCAATAAACACGTGTGCTCACCATGGTGCGAGAATGAAGTGCGAGGCTAAAAAACCGGTATTGACTTCAAGCATATCCCATTTGGGATATTAGGCCTATCCCAATTGAGATAGCATAGGCCAATTGGGATATGATATCCCAATTTCTCCTTGCGTCTAACCTGGTTATATGGGATGGCGTCTCGAACACGGAACTTTAATGCCTGTATACAGCTCCTAACAGAAGTAGAAGAAACAGAACAATACAGCATTTTTATGGTCGTTTTTGTATATAAACAAACACGTAAAGAATTTGACCAAAAGCAAGAAAATTTACTGAACTTACTTGGATTTGGCCTTCCAAACTAGCGTGGACCAACCGGTCTATCGCCGGGTAAAATACGGAGAGAGTGAGAAAATAATTGTTCGAGGTTTAAATACGCCACCTGCTAGGTAGAATTAATCCAGTAGAACGGGCATAAAAATTAGAATAACAATAAAATAAATTGGGGAGGACGGTACACTCAAAATGCTATATGATGCTAAAGTTCAACTGGCTGCAGTCACACGCAAATGGGAAACAGCATGATAACTTGAATTGCCGCTACTGTCCAGCACCGCATCCATGTAGAATGCATTTTAGTTACAAAATATCATGTTATAATGTATTACATAAAATATTGAGTCACCTTGTAACAATATAGCAATCGATTTGTTCTTTATAGATATAAATTACACTCCGTTTCGTGAGATTTCCACCTGGTGTTAATGGTGTCCTGTCATGCTAGATCAAGGTCTTGTGGTCGATCAGATCATTATTTTGGAGCTGCTGGCGAAAAGGGTATAGATAATAAATTGATCGGACGATGCTTGCCCTTATTCTGATTAAACTTTTATCAGACACAAAAGATATTGGAATGAAAAAAGATAAGAACATAAGAATCAGGCTAGGGATTGATACTAAAATTTAAAAAAAATTCAAAAAATTCTTACCCATTTAGTGGCGGAATCTTATCAACGACATCTGCCCGGGTCTTTTAAATGTGATTCAATTTCAAAATCCCAGTATATTCAGTACAATTTAAGGTGATTTCAAATAGTTTTTCTTTCAGTTTTTGATACATTTGTAGTGGCAATTCGTCTTTTTTTTAAAGTTTACAACGAAGTAGTTCAGCAACGGATAAGGACAGGACTGTCTTTGAACGCTGGACGACCAGCAGGATATATCAGGCTGCTTTCTATACACAAGTGACGGTGTTACTATTCCGAACAGAGCCTTCACTTGTAACAGCCGTGTGTTGAACGAATTAACCGTTATGAAATCGGAATTTCAAGAAATACGTGCCATTTTACATAACTACAATATAGTTCACAGGAGTACATCATAATCCAAGCAAGTTTCTTGTCAACAAGAAACTGAAAAATAAAGCAATCGTTAAATTGTGTATATAATAATTAACCATTTTGAAAGTGACCGAATCTTGTGACGAAGGGTCCATCTTTAAAACCGTCCTACCAACGATTTTTTTTACGAAATGATCTTCTACAGACGTTTTGTGTATTCGATAGTAAACAATGGTTATTGATAATTTAGCTGTCCTGCGTGTAGGGATACACGAAATTACATAAGATTCAGGGAACTAGTCCTAGTTACATGATCCAAATAGCCAGACATACATTTAACCATGCATTTATTACCACACTTCCTTTAATAAAAAGCAACCTGCCGTCTGTTCTGGCGAGTTAATCTGATATTTATCGATAAATGAAACGTATTAGAAATGGTGTTTGTAATAATATCATTTACCATATTGTTTGAGTGATTTTCAACATGAACATGTTAGTATTTAAAGTGCATTTTATGAAAAAGTATCGCAAACGCCGTGTCAAAGTTTAATGTTTTGAATTACTATTATATCTGTATTACTGATACATATATAAACCCGTAACAATTTAAAAACTATAAATCTTAATAATAAAAATAGTGTCTTCATTTGCCTACCATAGTAAACAGAAGGAAGTCACCATGATTAAATTGACTAAACAAGGTTGATCCTATGCCCGAAAAACTGTGTTGGGGGCAGATAGAAAGTTGGTGTCGGCCATAAAGCACTTACGTTCTTATAACGCCATTAACACCAGCAAAGACACTATTAACTTGAACGCCAGAGACCAGGCAAATATATGATCCTTGTTGGGCCATGTGTACAAGTTTCGATCGTTCTCGCCAATCTGACTCGTCAAGCAGAATTAACCAGTTGTTATCTGGTCACATTCCCGCCTTCAATCAGGTCTTAGTGGTAAATATTTAGCGGAAGATACCTTCTCACACATCTTAATTTAATGCATATTCTATACAGTCATTATATTCAAGTTTATCTGAGCTTTGCATTGACTGTCAACCATAATGGAAAAACATGTCTTATAATGTCAGATTTTTGACTCCCTTGAATGTGTTTAAATAAAACACCATTAGACTGCGTAAATATGGCGGGGTCTATGTCCTGGTGCTCTCTGAGCTAAGGGGCTACAGGATGTATTGTTGTATCGTCCAGTAAATGTATTGTGGTGTCTTCTGTGTGTGCCAGTGTCGTTTAGGGTGGTTTTCTTCACCCATTGGGTTAGCACGCCGTCTTGTGAGTAAATAATCTTAAGTACGACGTAATACACCAAACCAAGCAAGTAACAAAATCATCATCATACTCAAGCTGATTGTGTTTACAGTAATATATTTTTTTGGGTGAGATTATGTTTTTTTTTTACACACTCAGGCTAAACATGCAAACAGATTGTAACTTACGTCTGACAGCTTCTTTGTAGATGATGAATACAGTTCTTTATTTTTTCATCATTCTTTGAACATCATAAGAAATACATAACTTTTAGTCTAATGACAAGAAGTCAGTTTGAAAAACTTTGAACATCGAAACAAAATAAAATTAAGAGAATTAAATCGAGCCAACAAGAAACAGTAAAACATATTTTTATCCTATGGACCTCTGCTACTAGCCCAGTCATATAGAGAAGCCATTACCATATAGGGATTGCTAAATGCTATTTGAAACGTCAATGGGAAGACGACTTTTATAAAAAAATAAATAAATAAAAACTGGCAGTTACCTTCCACTGAGGCTTGGTAAGTGATTTTTTTTTATATGGAATGTGATTATAAGATGAAATGTGATCGTAGTCCATCGTAGAATACTTTCGAATAAATCGCTTTCTGTACACAAATAGGAAACTGTCTTTAAAAATTCTTCTGACAAATAATACGTCTGTGACTAGGCACTTTTTCCCATAAACTCACTTTCATGATTACTTTTCGGGAACGTTACATTCACAAAAACTCTAACTGATCGTTATTATGTAAACAATTATTATCCATCGACGCCAACTCATCTTTGGAGAAATGCAGAGGGCGTTGTGTCTTTATTAAACAGCATAAGTTCCACATTTTAATAATATAACATAACTATCAATATGTTAAAGTGAATGTAAAGACAATTATTACGATATAGTTTACTAATAAAACTTTTATTTGATCTTGTACAGTAAATTTCTTTCCCAGGAAAAAAATAAATACTTAAGCAGGTATTTTCTACTTAATGCTGTGCACATGATATTACTACAGTATTGAATCTCTACATTTAAACATAAACTTGTAAGCCCATGGTTGATAAGAGATTGTTTGTTTTCAAGTATATCAACATCAACTTCGTACCTCCTTGACAAGAGCGTACCGGGGCTGAGTCGGTCGAGTGTTGGACTGCGGAGTCCCATTCACTGTACCCGGTATAGGTTCGAATCGGCCTTACGTATATAACGTTTTTAGTTAGCTGTTGAGATCGTGGGATTGTTTTACACAATTTAAGGAACGCATTCCAGTTCATTTTCAGTCTAGGGTAAATTCAGCTGTAGGTAGTCCAGAACATCAGATCATTATTAACAGAGGATAACAAAAAATATTAACTAAGGATGGGGACTTTCAGTTAGACGCCACAAATTAAGCCTTTATTTATAAAGAAATCATATTCAGTGGTCCTAATGAACAATGCAAGTAAGAATCGCTCAGTTCTGATCATTAGAGGCTTAGGCTGGTTAGATAAAGAAATCGTTTGCCCTTATTGACTATTTGTTTTAATTTAGATTTTTCTATTCTGCAAAACAATAAAACAAGAAACGAGATTTCCCATTGGCCTTTCGAAGCAGAAGGAACCAAGTAATATTAAGCCTTGAATGTTTTGCCATTGACTAAAAACTACCGTTTTACCACAATAGTATTGAACCCAGAAAATAATAATAGCTTGATTACTACAGACAGGCTTATTGCTCTCTCGATTAGTTTTGTAAGACGTTGACAGTGATGTATTGTCGACTAATACAGGAGCAAGTTTAATAGCGTGTTGGACGCCAGGCACAGGTCAGCTTTCTGTAAAAAATATGTGAGATCTCTCCTACTGTGAATCTTTAGACAGCTTAATACGAAGTACTGTGTGATAAGGCATCGAGGACAATGTCTGGTACCCTAGTTGTCGTGAGAGGATCTAACAGTGTTTCTCCCTCCTAGCATTCAACCAAAGTATGTTCAAGCAGTCGTTGTCCAGCTGAGCCTTGAGCTCATGAATAATACTTTCTAACCACGCATGAAACAACATACTGAGAATGTAATTGCCTCTCGCGGAATTTGCTACATTTTCAAGTTAATATTTTTGATTATTGGAATACATCTCAAGTTCTGCACCGATTGTTCAGTTTCACGACGACAGCGTGTCGGCGCCGAGAGTGAAAGAAGACTTATTCCACAAATGAGACACAACACAATTCATTCAGAACACAGAAGTCATCTTACTTGATATTCTATATTTCCATCTATCTATGTAGCCACCACCAGCTAAACCTTGTAGACAAGCCCTCCATTCCATAAACGCATGTTTCATAAGATTCCGTTCCAATGAGGTCAACTTATTAAGGTATCAGTTGTTTTTCTGGGATACACTCTGCTAGATTGAACGTAATTTAGAAAATTCCGAGGACTGATAACCATGAAGGGTTCGAACACATGATCATCAGAGTCAGGAACTTAATCACCAACAACACCGACACCACTATATTTGAGGACACTTTTTTAAATCTAAGAAACAATTTATTATTAATAATAAGGCAAAAAACAACCCAAAAGAATGTTAACACTCACTTACTTAAACAACAGAAAAAATAACAACATATGTTTTTTAGGTGAGGGTGGGCGATATTTTTTAAAAAACAAAAGAGCTGTGATGATAAGTTACATGTGTGTTGCCATGTTGTACAGTGTAAATTGGTTATATTTCATGTTAAACATACTTCTACATCTGTTAATAACCTATGATTATCTTGTTATCTTGTCTAATAATAGGTAAAATACATGTAACATAAGAAATGTACAATTATAAACAAAAACAAGTTATTTAGCGACTTAACTTAACCTGTCCAGATGTGTACTGTGAGTATGCCGATAATCGGAATAACATTATATTTTTAGAATATTGACAGAAAAAAATACACGATTTCACCCTGGTGATAAAGAAACTGACCATAAAATGTCAACCGAATTGTCTCCCAGGATCTAACTGTCCACACGGAATCGAGACTCCAACACACTCCATGATTATTTGTAAATCGTAGAACACTACTGACAATACAGTTAAGTTGGCTCTAGGCCAATTCGTGCTGTAATGTTGCCATGACCTTAAAAATATTTAAGTAAGAGTTTATTACAGCAATGTATAAAGTTCACATACATGTATTGTTGTCGCGGGAGGTCTGAACAAGCACAGCACATCAAAGTAACTGCGTATCCCTTCGTGTCAGGAACAATCTGTTTTCAATGAGGTTACATTGTTAGTGGAGTATAGCGCGTTGGCGGTGTAGTCAATATCGATTATAATACACCAGCACATGTCGATAAAAGAACAGTGTGGGTAGTTTAGTGAACTGGTATTACTTGACCGGTGTTGTGTGCTGACATTTGTGTGACAGTGAATAAATTAACAAACAGTTGTATTTCATCGGCCCAGGCATATTATTGATCCCCTGCTCCAAATAGATTGTTGTTTTGTTGACAGAAAGTAAAATATTGGCTAAAATTCCACTCTTTTAACGTCCAGCTTCTCGCATTAAAATTACATTAAGCTATATAAACGTGTGTAGTCGAGTTCATATTTTTGGTATAACGTCAATGCAAATTGACTCTTTCTTTGATAATATAGATTAATCTCTCTATGGTTATATTTGAATCTGAAGTTACGCTGGCTCCAGAAAGTCAATGCACAAGTTTCCTAGACGATTTTTATTGTTGAGCTGCTCAGTACAAAAAGCTTTAGTTACTGTGTCGACGAGACAAGTAGTGTCCCTGCTTTCAGTGAGTAAATCATAATAATTATACTTTTTTAAATAAAGTAGGTTTCAATGTAAGAGATTAAACATTCCAGACATTTTCGGGAACTTGGTCTGTGTTTTAGAAAGTTTAAAAGCAAGGCGTTTAATCCGAAATCATATTCAGTGCTCGAGGGTACACCATATAGTAATTTTGTTGTTGACATACCGGACCCACATTATCATCACCGTAAACGACATTTCTGACATATTGACCCAAATCCTTGACAACTTGATGCATTTAGATAAGTCATCTTTTAGAAATTGAGAATCTAAACTGTTCAACGCAAGCTACGTTTTACGAACTAATTGTGGTTCTATATAATGCTCATGTATGTAGTATCAAAAATGGCTATCGTCTATCCTGAGCAATGGCGTTAACCAATTTTCTAAAACGTTTATCTTTTTTAAAATCGTGTTCAACGGTGTACGTAATGGTATTCACTTATATTTTAAACGATGACTGTTGGAAACATGTAGAAGTGTCCATTACAAGACCTGTCCGTAGACCTGCATTGTCTCTTTCATGTTCACATCTTATCAAGATAAAACAGTATCTCAATTTAAACGGATACGCCTTGTCCGTTTTAAACTTAAAAGCTTTTGTGTTATTTACTTTTTGCGACTTAAGAGTACATGGTTTCAGCAATCACATCTGCACCATGGGATACAGTCCAATGGTTAAGTTGAAGTCACGTGAACACCGAGATCAGCCAATGTAAAACCCATTACAGTATCATCCTTTTTATTTATTTGTTAGCTGAAGCAATATTAAACAGAATTCTTCTGCCACGCCTCATCATTTGGTTATAATTATTGGAAATGCTATTAAGTTATTAGTCAATAGCTTGCCGTCCCACTTTTACTTGAAATGACTGTTAATGTTAAAACGTGAGAACATTTTCTGTACCAGGGAGGAGTTTTTAACAATTGAATCATGTCACAGACTGAAACACAATACTCCAAGTCAACTTACATTTTTCACGCTTTTCGTATTAAGGTGTTACAATTTTCTGCATACCGTACAACGACGTAACCTTAGGCAATCAGTAGAGAAATCTCGCATTACATATGTTCAGTTACTTCGGCACTTAGCGAGAGACTCGTATGGTTTTGTTGACATTAAACAATATAAGGAAACATGGATAAGATGGTGTAACTTCGAGCAGCAGATTTTACTCTATTTAAAACGACAATTTTAACGACAAATGGCAAAGGGGTTTATTTGGTACAAATGTACTAGTGTGTATCAAGGTCAAGTAAAATGGCTCCTGATTTACCATTAGCTCATTTATTCCACACAAATTATTGCCAAACCAATTAATCACATCAAGCTGCTATTCCTGAACATACACTTGGCCTAACAAAATTGCATGCTAACTAACCCAAAGGCGCACATTGGTTTGTAGAAATAATTGTAATTTTAATTGGTTTGGTAGTTTGATAGGTTTTGTACTTTATTTTTTACATTTGGTACATTTCTACCAAAGGAACTCCCACGCCGTTTGTCTGTATACTCCATTGAATGACTGTCACTCATTTGGCATCAGAGCAGACGTTATTGGCTTTCAATAAGTGCCTTGAGATCACGAGGATGTCTCGTTTATCAATCATTGTTACGCTTATGCAGGTTTAACATGTCCAGTTGATGTCAAGAGCAAATCGAATGCGGACAAAAACATGTCCAACTTCTCTTAGTATCTGTCCATCACAGACGCCCAATTGAAAGTAGGAAATTGAAACCCTACAGTGAACAATTTGTGTCTGTCAGAAGTATTGGCAGTTCTGAAAAATAAACTCGTTCTTTTCTGTCTTAAAAATAACACTTTCACTGTCGTACTTTATTACCGAAAAGTCTTTTAAACTTCAATCTTATGAACGTATGTTAAGGTTTCCAAGGATACGTATATGGACAAGGTTTATCAACAAAAATATTATTTCAAGACCCATATAAAGAGTTCTCTTAAATTAAGCCCTTTCTACACCCAGATTCAAGAACGTCTGTGTACAGCAATTATTCTACACACAGTTTTCATATAATTCTTATAGGTTATTAGATATGAACCTTGAGTTAAACCCTAATACATTTACTTCTCAGAAAGTTAAAACACACCGTAATGAAATAAATTAAATACGTTAATCTAGTTAATGTATTTACATGGCTATCCTGTATTCGGGTCGATGACCTATACAGAATAAAGATCCATTTATTATGTTATTATTATTATACCGTATTTATAAATACCATAATCGGCAATTTTTCTACAAATTAAATTGGGCCGAATTGTCTTAGGAGATTTTCGTGTGACATGCCATGATTCAACAACTTTGTAATAGTCATACTAACTACTTTTTAAAACTAATTAACAACCTTAAAGATTGAAGCATAATGAAAGGCGTTTTTTGTGGCTTCTGTGTAATGACATTCGCTATTGCTGTTCAGATTTCTTAGTAGGATCATATTAGATGAGCCTTGGAGAGAAACACATTTGCACATAAAAAAAGATGAAGTGATGTAAATGCGACTCAATTTCGATGGAAATTAAGTTTGATGAATGAAGCATAAGGGGCAATATTGCTAGTTCGACTTATGATCTCTCTCCGCGGACACTTAGTGATTAGAGGTCGTGAAAAGTCTCCTATTCTTGGTTCTACCTCTGTAGAGATTATCATCAAAATTGGGATTCATGTGTTCCAACGTTTGTTTCTAAGAACAGGTAATATTTGAGACAAGACACCACAATTCCAGAACAGTATTGTCACGAGGCCTATCGCGTTTGTATCAAATACAGCTAAAACATCCTCTTTTAGCTGCCAAAGTTAGTTGTTTGTCTATTTCGATCCTAACTTCTAAATGCCACTAAACAAGTAACCATTTAATTGATGCACGGGCTTTTCTGTTAATCATTTCAGAGGCAAATCAAACTGTTGGCTTTTGTTCAGAACATATCCCGAAAGCAATTGATAAATAATTCCCTCTGTTGGTGCAAAACTGGGACAAAACAAAACCCCAATATTTTTGTTAATGCATTCTATATTCACAAAGAAAAACGCTTTGGTGTTACATTTATCCATGGCAGGCTAATTCCTGTGTTGTATAGGTGTGACATATATATAACTGGAACAAAGTATTTAAACAAAAAACGGAAAAGAAATCAACGGTATCTTTGGATAAAGTGGGACATTCATTGGAACAAACACCAATATTTGCTTTAATGCATCCTATATTCACGATAAAAACAGCTGTGCGCAAAGCTATATAAACTGAAAAGAAAGTAATTAAACAGAACCGTAAATAATTTAACCCAGAACGATTAATTAGACTAGCAATGACGTATAAAGTATCCTCAGTGGAGATAGAATGAATGGAAACAGTTTTGTTTCCATTCATTCTATCTCCACTGAGGAGCACGCATACTTCCAACGTTTTCCCCGGACTGTTTCTTTTAATCTATTTAAGAATCTTCAGTATTACTTTCACGTTATTTAAACCTATATCTTTTGTAAGCGTTCTTGAAATTTTTTTAAATTTCTGCCATGAGCTTTTGTGTACCAATTTTTGAAATTTGTCTTCAGTATGTATATATAGTTCTGAGTTGTTGCAATTCATTCACAATTATTTTTTCTTTTTCTTTCGTCGCATAAAAAAATCTACATGATACAATTTGTATGCTCTTATATTAAATACAAATCAGTGGGTTTAAATTGACTTTTCCGATGTCCTCACCAATAATTGTCAAAACAGTTTTATGCTGTAATCACAAGTAATCAGTATCAAGATTCTATTGAAAATCTTGTAATTTTCTGATAGGGAAAGTCAGCACGAATACTTTCAAGGCAGGCATCTATGACAAGCCAAGTGTTGCAATATTAAACAGTCCTTACATAAGTGTTCACATGCTAATTTTTCGTGTGGTAATGTTATCTAAGCATTCGATAATCGCAGTTCATATGCGATATTTATATATATGTTAAATTCGTGTAGTTATGTTCTAATGTGTGGGCCTGTATATGGTTGTTTGCATATTTGTGTTCGAAGCAATGTTCATGTGTAATCATTGTACTTTGGATGCTGATATAACGAAATATTTAATTGGCTGGAGGGTCAAGGGTGAAGATGTCGACTTATTGCGTAAATCAGACTTCATCCTTATGGTGACATCAAAATCAGGCTGGCAAAGCACGCTTTGGTGTAACATTTCTCTATGGCAGGCCAATTCCTGGGTTGTATAGGTATGAAATACATTTCTGGACTGGGTTGAACGGCGGTCTTGTGGGCGTAGTATTTTTAAATCGCGGAAGGCAGTCACGTGTTTAGCGTTGTGAAGGATGATGTGTATCGTTCCTGTTAGTAAGTTCTACAAATAACTAAGTTAACGAGTACCGTAAGTCGACACCGCCACACTTCCTCATCTTACTGGCAATGTGTTAATCTACTCTCTACTTATCAACCAATAGACGACCGCGTTTCAGGTCTACATCGATAACACATAGTTAACCCACAATGATACCCATAAAACAAACACATATTCATATACATGAATATGAAATGCGCATTATGAACTAACAAGATCAGATGCAATTTAGATGAAAGTACAATAAATAACTGGAATATAAATGAGAAACAGTAAAAGATTATTATGTTATTATTGCACACAAACTTTATAAAACCAAACCTAAATGTGATATTAAATTAACACACGCAAAGTTAACACGTGAACACCTGTGTAAGGTATATTGAATTTGGAACATTTGGTTGCCATAGGAAACTATTTTATAATGCTCCGTCTTTCAATATCCTTCAAAGCGCTGACATAAGTGATCTTTTTTTATTTACCTTGCGTATTACTTACTGGTGATTATATCAGGGAACTGACAATAATGACAACAAAAGAAATGTTATTATCAATCCTGCGACAACGAATAAGTGGAATGGCTTGTCTAATCATTTAACGGGGTCTGTTGCGGATCAAACGAATAAGTTGCACAATATGTTACTCGCGGAATTTCCGCTCATTCAGGTGACAAGCTGTATGCCCTAAGATATGCTCATGGTTCGTTCATTCTCAGCAATCGGATTCTGTGAAATACTCAAAAGAAAGAAACATTGTCGCAGTGATATTTTATGCCTTAAGTACACAATCAGATTTAATGTCAAAGAAATTGTTTGTGTTTGAACTGAAAATAAATATTAGTTACGGTTTCCCTGAAGTTAAAATCGCTGATGAAAGAACTCAAAAGTCTTTTGATTAACTTGATTCGGGATAAGGTTTAACTAAATCGCAGTGATTGATGCACTAATAATTACGAAAGATTACCTTAAATGGGATAATGTTATGTTGTGTGGTACTATTACAATCAAGCTAATTGTACCGGGAGGAAATAACATGCTTATTGCGAACATACCAAAGCATAAAATTGGCAAGCAAAAATCGACTGCTGCTTTGAAGCGAATAAATAAATTTCCTCTTACTTATCACTGACAAAGAAAGGACGGCTATTATCCAAGAATTAATGTCACAGACTTCATGTCTAACCGTGCCGATGTGCATTAGAGATATATTTATGGTCGGCATCTAGAACAGCCGTAATTTCGTTTCTCAGAATGGTCTGTCCCTTTCAAATATGGGACTCAGAGTGCGATGATTGCTTGGAGTTTAACGTTCTACACACTGATGTTTCACTCATATTACGACTTTGCGGTGCCGGCTTCTGGTGGTGGAATACCCGTGAATAAACCTCATAAAAGCCACCCTGCGGCCTCCACATCCACTGGAATACTTAAAATATGTAAATATATAATACAAGTCAATAGAATAACCTAGTAACGAGTAATTCAGCTATTTATTCATAGCCGATTACGTTCCGATATTCCTTAAACGTATTAAGCCTGTATTTAAAAGCAGCAGTATCACCTCGTAGATATTGCTTTAACTTTCCGTGTTCCTTAAATAGTCGGCTGACTTCTGGTACGACTTTCGACTTTTTAATCAAGAGTGTTAAAATGAACTTTCGTCTTTCATGCAGTTTTTTGGGGGTTATATTTATTTATATATTATAGTAAAAGGTCACCAGAAGATCAGTCGAGTTTACACCATTACTAAAGACAAATGGCAATCGATCTTTTCTTTGTACATATAAATAACGCTCAATGTCGCGAGATTTCGATCTGCTGCTAATGATCTCGTTTCAGGCTGGTAGAATGTCTGCCGTGCCGTTTCAGCTTCACCAGGCATTGCTAAAGGACGTGTTGAACTTGGTTTTAGAACTCTCCATTTCGTATCAGGCGTTCATTTAAGAGCTTCTGGGCAATAAAGGTCTTTGAGAAAATTGTCGATCAAACGAGACTTCAGTTTATTTCAGGAAATGAATTGTTTAGAGGAGTCAACAGTTCATTATTCATGATTGAAAACAAAATCAAGAGGAAGACAGCTATACATTCAGGTAAATAAATACGAAATAATCTTCCCCTTTTCACTCATTCTACTGACTGTTGTTCTGTAGCTTTGTTGGTAGCGTTGTATTTCAATCATTACTATTTTGTATTTCAAATATTAGCAAGCAGTTTATTCGTCCAAACAGCCAGTTACACCGGGCAACAGAAAGACATAGCTGTAATTTACCGCAATAACAAATATCCATACTTTATTACCACAAGTAAAAGCTTTCCGTTGCACAAAGGCTTCCAAGTGCACTTGTACAAAGAGAAGAGGTTGATTTTAATAAATAAATATCAGCATAAGTATGATAATACCATGGACACGTATGTGTACTCTCCACTTATCAACCAATAGCGACCGCGTTACAGGTCTACATCGATAACGCATAGTTAACCCACAATGATACCCATAAAACACACATTCATATACACGAATATGAAATGCACATTATGAACTAACAAGATCAGATGCCAATTAAGATGTAAGTACATTAAATAACTGGAATATAAATGAGAAACAGTAAAAGATAATTATGTTATTATTGCACACAAACTTTATAAAATAAAATGTGAACTGTGATTATCGAATATGAATATAAAATTAACAAACGCAAATTTAACACGTGAACACATGTCTAAGGTATATTGAATTTACAACATTTGGTTGCCGTAGGAAACTATTAAATAATGCTCCGTCGTTCAATATCCTTCATCGTCTTTTTTGTACCTAATGCTGCATATTCACCTCAAGGAGTTGATTTCATAGGACCGTCCCCATAGCAACATTGTTTCGCCCACGTGCCAACGTTGCTGTGAATAGCAGTTGGGGAGATTAAATTAATGCACACCTGGACACCATTATTACTGTCAATATTATTTCAGGCTCCACCGTCATATATATACAATAAATGTAAGTGTAGTGTTAGTCTCAAATCAGACCAAATCGCTGACATAGGTGATCTTTTTTATATTAACCTTGGGTATTACTTACTGATGATTACATCAGGGAACTGACAACAAAGACAACTAAAGAAATGTTATTATCCAACCTGCGACAATGAAGAAGTGGAATTGCAATAAAAATATAACGTAACGGAAAATGATTTGCTACAGATTGGATCAATTCCATTTTAGCGAGCAATTCCAATACTCTGTATGGTTTAATTCAACCTGATTTTCGAACAGTGCAACTTTGCGTTAACTCACAGAATTAATTAAGAACGCACAAAGAACATTTACCTATTTTGTAAATGGTGTCAATAACAGGGCATAAAAACATATTGATTTCCATATTGCACTTTTCTATGGTTATAAATATAGTTAACTCAAAACATGTTGTTAGCTTGTTTAATCATTTAATGGGACCTGTTGCGGATCAAACGCCTAAGTTGCACAATATGTTACTCACGGAATTTCCGCTCAATCAGGTGACAGATATGCTCATGGTTCGTTCGTTCTCAGCAATCGGATTATGTGAAATACTCAAAAGAACGAAAGATTGTCCCATTGTTATTTTATGTCTCACATTCATAATAATTTTAGTACACAATCAGATTTAATAACAAAAAAATTGTTTGTGTTTGAACTGAAAAATAAAAACTACCCAATGACAATAGGCGATTTCAACAGTTATGTGCTATCAGTTACGGTCTCCCTGAAATTAAGATCGCTGATGAAAGAACCTAAAAGTATTTTGCTTAACTTGATTCGGGATAAGGTTTAACTAAATCGTAGTGATTGATGCACTTATAATTACGAAAGATTACGTTAAATGGGATAATGTTATGTTGTGTGGTACTATTACAATCAACTTCTTTGACATTTTGGCATTTAGAAGCTGTAGGTAATCATTATTGGAACACAGATTTTATGGATATCAACTTCTTCTTTATTATTTCACACGACGTTTCGACACAGTTACTTGTAATGTCAAGTATTACAATCAAGCTAATTGTACCTCGATGAACTAACTTGCTTATTGTGAACATACCAAAGCATAGAATTGGCAAGCAAAAATCAACTGCTGCTTTGAACTAAATAACAAATTTCCCTCTGACTTATCACTGACAAAGAAAGGACGGCTATTATCCAATAATTAATGTCACAGACTTCATGTCTAACCGTGCCGATGTGCATTAGGGATATATTGATTGTGGGCATGCAGAACAGCGGTAATTTCACGATGCAGACTTTTCGTTTCTCAGAATGGCCTGTCCCTTTCAAATATGCTTGGAGTTTAACGTTCTACACAATGGTGTTTCACTTATATGACGACTTTGCAGTGCAGACTCCTGGTGGTAGCACGTGAATTAACCTCATAAAAGCCATCCTGCGCTCTCCACACCCACTGGAATACTTGTTAACGAGTAATTCAGCTTTTTATTCATAGCCGATTACGTTCTGGTATTCCATAAACGTATTAAGCCTGTATTTTAAAGCCTATTGAGGAATACTGTGAAAGGCATTGCAAAAGCAGGTTGATAATGCGAGGATATTAGAATAAAACACAACTCTCATATATTGTGTTTATGAAGAATGTGTATTAAGCCAACACAAGCAAGCCAAAGCAGTATTTTGAATTTTAATACCGAACTTCTTATACTTTTTTAATAATATAAACTTGATGACCAAAAAAACACGATATATATATATGTTGAGGTAAGCAAAATATGTCCTTTATCTACATTTATACTACTGTTGTTCTATATAAGCTTTTCCACGTCTATAAAGCAGCAGTATCACCTCGTAAATATTGCTTTAACTTTCCTTGTTGAAAATATATCCAGACTTTGTTCACATATATCTAACGTAAATGGTCAGCTAACTTCTGGTACGACTTTCGACTTTTTAGTCAAGAGTTGTAAAATGAACTTTGGTCTTTCAAAAAAATTTTTTGGGGTTATACTTATTTATATATTATAGTTAAAGGTTACCAGAAGATCAGTCGAGTTTACACCATTACTAAAGACAAATGGCAATCGACCTTTTCTTTGTACATATAAATAACGCTCAATGTCGCGAGATTTCGATCTGCTGCTAATGATCTCGTGTCAGGCTGGTAGAATGTCTGCCGTGCCGTTTCAGCTTCACCAGGCATTGCTAAAGGACGTGTTGAACATGGTTTTAGTACTCTCCATTTCGTATCAGGCGTTCATTTAAGAGCTTCTGGGCAATAAAGGTATTTGAGAAAAGTGTCGATCAGACGAGACTTCCGTTTATTTCTGGGAATGAATTGTTTATAGGAGTCAACAGTAAATTATTTATGATTGAAAACAATATCAGGAGGAAGAAAGCTATACATTCAGGTAAATAAATACGAAATAATCTTCCCCTTTTCAGTCATTCTACTGACTGTCGTTCTGTAGCTTTGTTAGTAACGTTGTATTTCAATCAGTATTATTTTGTATTTCAAATATTTGCATGCAGTGTATTCGCCCTAACAGCCAGTTACACCAGGCAACACAAAGGCATAGCTGTAATTTACCGCAATAACAAATATCCATACATAGATACCACACGTAAAAGCTTGCCGTTGCACAAAGGGTTCCAAGTGCACTTGTACAATTTGAATTGCTGTGTTACAATAACCCTCTGTTGATATTGTGATCACGTTATCAGTTTCAGGTTTCTGCGTGGAGACATTGTCTTATCGTGTGAGCTAGTTTGATGATTATCGAGATTGACAAGTGTTTAGTAAAGCAATTTTCTCCAGTATAATTTACCAGGTTTTATTTGCAATGAAGTATTCCATTTCTATCTTGGGATTTTAATGGCCCTGTAATATGTACATAAACAACAAGAAGTGTTGATATTTGAGATACGAGCACAAAATCCGAAAACAAACTGTGTCCAGTTAACCTGACTTGGTTATTTTTTGGATAGAATTTAAAACATGCAGTAAAAAAGAGAGAAAAGTTCAAATCCGTGTAAACTAATAAAAGTGTTAATTATGTTTTTCTAGCAGCTGTTTCCGATATCAGGAAATATATCAGATGAAAAGTGGAAATAATATTACTTTGGACTGAACGTCAGCGCTGTCGAATAAGAGCCAATGTAGTACTCTTTCACTATCAATTCAGGGAGACGACAAAAATCTGTGACGAAAATATATCCAACTTTTTGGAATTGCTGAATCTCAGAATAAAAGTATTTTCTCGTTATCTTTACGTCTTTGAGGTATTTTTAATTTTTTGCATGGAATATATTTGAATTATCCCAGAAAACACAATAAACACTGCTCGCATTCCGTCGAAACATAACCTGTATGCTGTTATTACTTGTGTGTTTGTGTACCCATGGGTTAAACTGAAAACAATGACTTTTATTTTGAAAACAAGGACGGGTAACGTTTTCATTCTTATGTTATAGTCAGTCTCAGTCTGAGGAAGAAAGATTGTTCTGAAAGTATGCCGAAGTACTGTACTTTTCAACGTAGTTATAATGAGAATACAACATCTTATGTTTCGGGGTTTTAAACGGCAGATTGAGACATTGCTAGGAAATTCACGGCGATAAGGGTATAACGTTGCCATTGGAGAGATCTGCGACTAAATGGCCTAACCTATTATCACCAATTAACTTTCAACGAAACATTAGCATTAACCAGTATTTACTGCTACGTACATGTTTGTAATTTTCATATCTAGTTTTTACGTTAAAGGTTGATAAAATGAGCTTTCAAATCAATTTCCGATATATTTAAATTTATACATCAACTGTAACAAACCCAACAAAATGTGGTCTCTTTCTAAAATATCGTTGCCTAGTTTGAACTTCCCCTCAACATGACCGTTCATTTACAGTTCATTTGTTTGTAATGAGGTTAGAGCTGATAAACCCAATGAATAAACTGTTTTAGTTTACGATATTCAAAGGTGACAGCCTTTTTAAGAAACAGAAGTTCGGATTCATTATAATTATTCCTTGAATAATTCCTTGGTTCCCTCTCTCATCCCCATGTTACTACAGTTATCATAAAACACACATTTCCTCTCTTTTAAAGTATTACCAAGGTAAAAGTGTTCTCGAAGGCCAGCATCCTTTGCATTACGAATCCAATGGATCGCCAGACAGGAGAACCACCAATGCCACTCAAGTATAGCAATGTTTGCAGTATGTTTTGAAGAGGGGTTAAGAAAACAAATGTTTGCTTGATAATGAAAAGCTATACCCGACTTTATTACAGAAAACCAACAAGATACCGGAATAATCCATAAATGTAATTTGTATCGTCAAAATTTAAAAGCCTTTTCCTAAGTGGTTTTTTTTTTTCAACACAGCACAAACTTGTAAACTGTCTTAAAGTTTATTGGTAATGGTTCATTTTTTTCAGTGATGCACTGGACTTCAAAATGGGAATCTTTCCTACCTAACACAAGACAAGTTTTCAAAATAAGTAAATAATATTTGGACTTAACAAAACGTTTTGACTTTAGTGAGAAAATGTTTGGTGGTACTCGGCGCCACTTTTTACTGTTCATTGAGGTACGACACATATGCGTGTACTGGATTGCAGAAGATCAAACGCAGGACTTGGTTGCCTGTCACTTATCCATGAAAGCATATTGCAAGATAATGTACTCAAGTACCCGGATGTTACCTGTTTCACGTCAATAATAAAATCGCTGTCTTGTTAAATTAACATACGCACTCAAAAGTTCTGAATTGTGCACTATCACAGAATCTCATGATTAACTTGTACTTCTTGAGGAAAATAATAATTTGAGACTTTCCAATAATTCCAACCTCAAATTTGTAGATTGAAGGAGATTTTGATAATAACTAAAAAACTAAAAACTGAATTTTCTGTCAGAATATTATTATGTGGATGTGTCAATCAGCTGTCATAATT
>JAVFBZ010148151.1:0-19818 GCA_032466195.1 Katharina tunicata | reverse complement strand
ATGCTCGTGGGTGAGAATCTTGGATAAGGGTCTCGCGTCATTTGTTCTCGATGATTCGCTGTCTATTTCTGTCGAATGGATGACCGACTTTTATGTAGGGCGATTGATTTATGATATATGACAAACCAATCTTCCAACGCTCTTAATTTTCATTAGAGTATGCGTGTACCAATACTAAAATATACTGTTATAAAAAATAGTATAGGAAGAATTTCCACATGAATCATTAAAATATTTGAATCATGTACTATCAAACTTTTTCGCTTAGTTTTAATAATAGTAAATTAGCCAACCTGCTTATACATAATAGATAGTTATAGCTCAGCTCTGGTTTGACGGGTTGGCTTTGTGTGTTACGTAATAGTTTTACATTATATTGTACATCAGCCTTGACATTTTAATGAGTAGGAAGCCGAAACAAAGGATATAATGACTTGTTTATTCTGTTGGAACGCAAAATATAAAATTGCTCGTCTGTTTGTTGTCATCCTGATTTCCATTTCTGATTTTCCATTCACTAAGCTCATCCCATTCAATAGATTATTCATTAAAATGCCGACCGTACCAGTTTATATAAATGTCAATTAAGCGACGCGTGTAGCGTCTGTTGATACATAGAAAATCAAACTAGCTATTAGCTTAGCTTAAAGTTGAAATATCTCGTTGACGTAAGAAGCTCAAATGCTTCATTCAAAAGTCGTTGGTGGTTTCTCTAAGCAGATTCGTGAACATTTTTATTCTTTCTATATATTCAAATGATACTTATTCGTATTTTTGGTGAATTCCACATGTTCTTTTCATTTTACTGTTTGCAGTGTCATGTTTATATAGAATAAGATGAATGTTTCTTCAGAAGTTAAGGGTGATATTTACTGACTTCTTTACTATTGACAGCGTGCATAGAAGGCCTGCATTGATTTTTATATACCGCTTTGAGTCATTGATATTCTTAGTATAAACACTTAGCTCAAATCTTTATCCCTTTGGCGGTTTTCATCGCTTGATTAATGGTACAGCAGGTGGTCTGTGGTTTATGATTAATATAAACCAGGTCGATTCAGACTCTATCCCATGATAAATCAAAGACGATGAACACAGACTCTTACAGCACGCTCACACACTCGTCATATGCTTCACTCTTGACCAGATTTCTTTGAACAATCTGACAATGTTGACAACTTAATATGCTTATTTTCTTTCATTTTTATTATATATATGATAATATTTATTGTGTACATAAACCATGTACGTAAACTTTTAAATCTGTAATTGTACCTCATTTCAACGAAAACATTTTTTAAATGATTATCTTCTTTAAAAAGATAATTACTAACCCCTTTTACTAACTTTGTATATAATTTTATGTAGGGCCTCATTGTAAACAAGCTTTAGGACACAGATTAACTTAATGTGTACATTCACAAATTTCAGGTTTAGATTTTAATCGTCTGTCGTCAGCCATACTTATAATTGTCTTCTGAAATTGATTTGCACAAAAACAATATCTTATCTACTCTCAATAAACTATACTATTCAAATAGCGAATTATTTTTCTAACAAGATGAAGAAAAATGATCTCATCAAAGCACATAAATGTACCACGCGACAGTCGCTTTGTGGCTAAACTGGTTGAGGTATACCCGGTGTACCCGATATGGGTTCGAGCCGACCTTAGGTATATAAGAAAAGTTTTCTGGTTGAGTTTATTGGGTTTTTTTTCGTTTTTACACCAGCTACAAAATGTCAACTTATAATTGAAATTTCCTTGCAAATCCGACTACACATTTGGTGGTTGTGTTAAGAGTCTCTGTCTACTGTTGCAATACACCGCCGTCATATAAGTGACATACCTTTGAGCACGGCGTTAAAAAACAATCAATCAATCAACCTTCCATATAACGCAAGGTCTCAGCATGCAAAACTTTTACGGCTAAGCCACAGACCATCTGAACTGAACACAATCAAGCCAATATTACCATTTGCAACGTTCGATATATCGCCGCTATCTTGAAATCATGACGTCGTAGCAAAAATCGGGTTCGAAAATATGCGCAATAGTCCACATAACATGTCATGGTATTTGAAATTGACAGAGCATTTTATGACTAACGCTCCATTCCCCAACCAACAGAACAAGAAGGAGGAGGAGGAAAATACCATGAGAAGTAGCCTTAAGAAACTCAGTGCCAGGTCCAAACATTTTTAAGCTATGATGAATCTAAGGGCGAGTTATTCGAGAGAAACAAAAATACGGTTTTGAACATATTGGTTTCCCCAGCAAAATTTGAACTTATTTTATAATAAAAATCCAAAACATTTTAAACTAACCTAAATGTGGACAAAGTATAAATGAAATCATGGCTATCTACCCATGAAATCTCTATCAAAACAATGAATGCTACATCTGATTTGGTAGAGAAGCAGATCAATTGTGACGGCAAAGGAAGGGTATATTCACTTAGACTTTACAATGGCCAGGCTCTTTAGTGTTGGCCCTGATATACAGTCAAACTGACAGCCTCAAAATTAATAGAATGACCTAGATGAACATTCTGTCATCAAATTGGAGTGCGGTGTCGATCGTCAACAATTCTGGAAATATTATATAAAATTTACTTACAGATTTCGTCATATCACAAGGCGTGTCAGCATTGAGTGACCTTCTCGAGTGACCTTCTAAACCCAGTTATGCTTTAATATACCCTGATTCACGAGACATTTTTAGTACCATTGGAATGTATTCCTGTTTTCCCTGAGAGACACAATAACGAAAGTTAAATGTATCTCGAGTCATCTAATATTCAACAAGGACTAAATATATTTGATTTAAACTGGGTTTTGTTTATCCAATGTCCAGGATTTTTCGATTTATTGTACATGCAAAAATATAAATGCGAATTAATACCTATTAGTTTTCGCCGATATGTTTGAGTCTGCATGTGAGCTCGAGTTAACAATGTAAAGTTGTAGTCTACTCATCTTTTGTTGGAACCCACCCAAGACAACAACCGCGACACTCATTTGTTACGCAACAGTGATCTGTTTCGATTTGAGACTTTTCTAAGATTTCTGATATAGGAACTGGATTCACAAAAACATGTTATGCTATTTTTATCTTGCATATATTCTGATTGAATCTGTGAACTGTGAATTTCGCAAGTACATGTATGACCCCAAAAGCAAATCCATCTTCAGCCAAAAGGCAAAATTTTGGCATATCAATCGCTTCATCACAGTTTACTTATTTGCCCCGTCTCATATGTGTACAATAGTGACGGCTGTATACCTGCGAGGAAATATAGTTTGCTGACTTTTTTCTTAAACAGTCATTCTTATCTTCTCGCGTCAACAATATGTAGTTTCATAATTGTCTTCTCAAATTAATTTGCACAAAAACAACTATTAAAAACAACTGTACTTTTATTAAAATATACCCTTTAAATCATGAGCTTTGCAAAGTGTTACTTTACTTTAAGTTAATATGAAGAATACAGGTCCCGAGAGGAAATCCGAACTGCAGAAAGAATATGTCATTTTGGCATATGATACAACCCTATAGTAACTTTCCATTGGACTTAAATATAGACTATTTCTTGCAAGATGGCGAAAGTTCGACTTCCGATTTATGGGTGTAACGTTCTGCCGATTTATTTGAGTTGTCATGTGAGCTCGAGTCGACAATGTTAAGTTTGCAGCCCACTCTAGGAAGTGTTGCTTCGAATCCAGTTATGAAGAAAAAGTTATTCTTTCTCATAATAATATTTCACACACTTTAGTGTTTTCTTTATATGCTTCTTCAGACAATAATGGGAAATGAACTGTTTAAACATATCAATATAACAGTAGTTGACGAACAATATAGTTTAACAATAGAAACATAACCTTAAGTACGACATAAAACCCGGAATCAAATAAATAATAAAAATTAGTGACATTGATCGTTTGCCGAAATATTTCATGATGTGTTTATTACATAACGTCAAATTTGATTTCAAGTATACAATCCGGCTTATTGCCTATAGCAGTAGTACATAATTAATAAAGATCATGTACTGGGTGCTTTTGTTGGAAACCGCCCAAGACAATAACTTCGACACTGGTGCATGTGTTGTTACGCAACACTCTTGCGTTGAAATGTTGACATTTTAATGTAGAAAGTCAGAGCAAGGTCAAAGTGCCTAGATTATTTTAATGCAACCAGGGATATCGTTTTGTATTCGCACAGTTTTCAATTCGCGTGGCTTGGCGAGATTTGGGCTGTTCTATCAAAACGATTTTAAGCTAACCTCGATCAAGGGATGAAACCTTCACTATTAATCCTAGAAACCATCATTATTAATCCTAGAAAACTCTATCAAACATTGACTGCTAGATGGGAGTTTGAAGTGGAGTAAATAATTTGTCGAGGCGTCTGAATGCAAAGTTCAAATAGACTACAATAAGACGACATGCCTCCGTATTGGTCTTGCTATGAAGTCGTTATTACACAGGACACACTCAGAATTAATACAAAGCAAACAGCCATTTTCATCCAGGGGTTGATCTTTAACAATTTGCCGGGGTTGCGCCATGGCTTTAGATAAAGAACGTTGGGCCGGCGCGTCCTCTTTCTTTTACCCTGATGCTATTAGATAGAACTTTACGTAAATTTATAAATCAATCAGTATAATACCAATATTAATCAAGATGCCGTGGATCTATTTTAAATCAATCAACACAACGAAATATTCTGAATGAATATTTGAAGATTTAGCATTATTAGTGTCTAATAATTATCCAGCAAACTAATTTCTATGGTCTTCATATTCTCTGGGACCGCCACTGCTGATTGGTCAATGATAAAAGTAGGCGTTGCTCAACAATCTGCATTTCATTGGTCATACAACATAACAACATTTAAACAAAACTTCTACTTCAAAACAATACTATATAATGCAGCTGCACAAGAGCTAGGGGCGATATTTGCGATACTGCTACATCCAGTATTTAACACATCACACAAAGTTTAATTTTCCCGTTGGCTTTTTTGTCTAGATTAATGGTGCAGCAGGTGGCCTGTGACTTACGATTAATAAAAACCATGGTGATTCTGACTGTATAAGTCAAAGGCAATAAACATTGCTTATTGCACATCAAATTGCTTCATATCTGACTGACCGATTTTCATCGCAATAGTAAATAATCAGACTATAGATACTAAATATTGGGTTTAATAAGTAATTTTACTGTCACAAAAACAAAATTAATTACAGCTAGTCTTTCTTGCTTGAACTACTCCCGAACTTGAACTACTACTTGAACTACTCTCGTGTTTGTTCGAGTCAGTGTTCGATGAATGTTTCTAAAAATGATTGGAATATGCTTTGAGGAAAGGTATTGCGCTGTTAACTTTGATTTCAAGACAATGTTCTATTTGAAAGCGATATAGGGGCTTATTGTGATACTGACAAATGCATTTTATATGGATTGTTTGTGTTTGTTCGTAATGGTTCAACATGTCGATAAAGTGTCCGCTTCTTTTCTTAGGTTTGATGTTCAGTTATCAACACAGATTTTAACACTGAGGTTTTGTTTTTAGGGGATAGTATGTCTTGCAAATGTATCCGGTCAAAACATTAATACTATCACTTCTTTCAGGTGGTAATGATAACGATATTAACATCATGTCAAAAGTTGGCTTCAATTATTAAATGACATATGCGATAAAGTATTGATATAGTGGTCTGTTGTGCTTGCAAAAGGTCCAGCAACTCACCGCAATCTAGCACAAAACATAACAATATGCTTGGCAATATCTCGCCCTGTGTTACGCAATACGCTTAAATTTTGACGTTGTCAAATTACATGTACTTGTCAATGTGTATAAAGCCCGGCCAGATGAATAACCACTTAGTTTATTAAAATGGGACTAATACTATGGGTTTTTTTTTCTCACAGCCTTCACAGAACATTGGCTAGGTATATTTTCCTGTTTACAGTTATTATTCATTGATATCTAGTGGGTATTAAAGGCAGTTTATCTTCGGATTAATGGTGCAGCAGGTGGCATGTGACTTGTTGTTAATATAAACCAGACTCTTTTACTATGTTCCACGTTGGCTTTTATTGTACACTTTCAAACACATTCTGATATTGGACCAAATTCCTATTAACATTCAAACTGTTGCCCTATTAACTGTATGGTATATTTTTGAGTAAATAATAAGCTGTTTACTCGAGGGTGATATCCGGTTTTGTCTCTTTAGTTTTTAGTTAAGATCATAATGGTTTGCTGTTTTCTTTGCTGATAGAGGATTGGATTTAATACCTTCCTGTCACTTTAACTCCAGTCCAGTCTGTACTCCTCTCATAGCCAATTAAGTAAGCCCCATGTCTACAAAATTACCGTTACGTTTTGCCTACTCAAATCCAATAGTACATCAAAACAGCATGTTCGCGGAAATCTTCTTTTGGTATTCGATCAGGAAACTCTGTTTAGTCACTTAGGAACCAAATCTTTCGTCGTTTGCCTTTTCATTTTTTCTATCTCTCTTACCTCCCAAGAGGTGAAGGTTTGAAACTAACGTGGGTACTAATCCGTGTTATCTTATTTGTCTGTGTGATTAGTTCCTGAAGAGACGGGTGTCTAAATAACCGAGACTGTATTGGATCAGAAAAGACGATATTGATCCATCCATACAGACGGCTTTCAAATTAGACTAATTTAGACTGCAGACAACCCGATCTTTCATTCGTAAGTGACAAAAGAAATTTTTCCAATCACTCATCAACACTACGGCTGTTTTGACGACTGATTGGGTCTGAGGACATCGGCATTACGGTATAGAACTAACTAGATCTTCTGGGCGGTGAGGGCAGTGTCCGCTGGAAATAAAGGCAAAGGGAAAGTCAACTTGACCCAATCTCCCAATCCTGTGTTTCGTTATATTTCTGACTTAGACTGGAAACTTATACGTTCCCAAATTAATGCAGAAGAAAAAAGTGGTGAATACCACCTGCTACATATATATTCTCCACACATCTATGATAAATCACTCGTTTCTGCAAGTTAATTAGAAAGGACGATTATAATACTACATATGGTTGGCAATCGTAGACAAAACTTACCGACATTCCCTAGACTGATAGCTGACATACAGAATAGTGCTTCATTGTTATCATATCAGCTACTTTGTTTATATACGTCAAGTCAAGTCAATATATACGTCAAGTGTATTGTAAAGGTTGTCTGTTGTAAAGGTTGCCTGTTTCTTGCCAATATAATGAAAGTTGTAATTTTTCCACAAAATGTATCAATCCATTTTGTTAACATATAGGAGTCTTTTGAAAGACACAAAGACGTTGTTGCAGTAAAAAATACACCTAACTACGAGATCCAACTTTTGTTCACTTCTTCTGAGGTTTAACTTATTATATTTTCCAACGCTCTTTTCTATCGTGTACTAAACCATTGCACGTTCTTGCTGTGTCAACCAGATGAGCATTTGTAATTGTATTATTTGTTTAACACATTTCAGTCTTCTTCTTTCAATTAGCCGTCAATAAAATTTAAGTCAGTTAATTATAAACATTTCTTGACAAGAAAGTTTGTGGTTGCAAAAATACTCATGGATTAACTGTTTTTCGTCACTTCGATGTAGGCAACATGAATAACAGCTGTAGAACCCTGCTGCTAGGGATTCAGACGGAATCATTGATTGTGTATCGAGGGTTGTAGAAGTCACTTATTTTTCGTTACAGTTATTTCCCCTTGGCTACATTTGAGACCACTTATAAAATCGACAAGTATCCTCGGTGACTGTTTGTGACGTTTGGCAATCGTTGATTTTAATCGAATAAAATTGTACCAATTCTGCGAAAGGTACTAGCTGATGTGCTGGCTAGCTGGCACGTCCTGGGACGGATGGACCTGGAATACACATGCTGTACTATCCTTCTCTTGGCGAAAAGAAGCCCATTCTGATTAGCCTTTCGCTGATTCAGTCAATCTGCGATTTTGACGATATTCTGTATTGTGTGGGCATATTCATTAAAAATGTATACGTAAAAATGTAACTTTTTTTTACTGGCATGAAATAAAAAAGAAAAGTAAACGCTTTCTTGATGGCGGTTCAACGTACAGGGCACTTTTATATGATGATTAATACATCGGTGTTAAGTGCTCCAGTCTTCAAACTTGTAACTTCCCTGATATAAAAGCCAGTAAGAAGTGAAGAGAGTTTCTTATCTTTGATGAAGCCCTGAATATGCTTTTAAATTGGATCTCCATATTTGACAATTTGAATGATTGTTATTCAAGATAGCACAAGCGTTTCCTCAAACAGCGGTAAAAACGTCAAGTCTTGACGCGGAACTCGCCAATCTGATATAAAAACTGTACGTGGATGTGTAGAGGCTTTCATCTCTACTGTTTCTTTGTACTCCACGCTCGACCAAACATTCACAGCTGACAAAGACATTATCTTATCGATACATTTCTGCACTATTAAATTTCTGCAAGCAATGTGACTTAAGTGTTAGGACTGCGTCATTCGATGTTCACGATTTCTTTGATTTCAACTTCCTACTTCTTTAAACATTAAACTCATTAGGAAATTGCCTTTTACGATTATAAATGTTAAAGTTACACTTCTGTTAATGATCTTTGAGTGTATGCCCATGACAAAAGATAAACAGTTAAACTTCTATCTCACTAAGCTGTATGAGCTAAAACAACCCCCACTTCCAGAAGTGGTATGCAAGACACTATGATTAGGGTGTGACTCATCGAACAACGCGTCGATAAAAATCTTCAAAATTGCTGAAAACACTAGCATATTGATGTCTGGAATCATTCGCCTCCTGTGTTTCCTCACTCCTTCACAGCTGTTGGAGACAATGCAGCAACGGTATTGTCACGTGACACTTTTACATCCTTCCATAATATTCAATGAGACGCAGTGGTATGATTGTGTAATTTAATACATTCACATCTTTTTGAAAATTTTCGTCTTCTTTTTTTCAAAAAAATTGTATTTCCATCGAGTTGATAGTTTGTGATTTAAAACCCATAGATAGTTTGCGCCAAACATTACTGATATTACACAGCTTTGAAGTTTTTCTTGGCAATATATTTTTATCAATAGTAATCACACTGGCACAGGTATATGGATTAATCAAAACCGATAAATCGTCTCATGTTGTGGATAAATTCTCAGACAGGTTTCTGGATAGATCATAATCTCGAATTGTTATATGGATAACCTACAGGCATCTCTAGAAAAGATAATAACAGGTAAATGGTGAAGAATGATGAGTATCATTTAGACCAAGAATTTCACACATAGGTGTATATTAAAACTAAAGGTAAAAACAGTTATGAGATACAGAAGGGAGTTTTGTCTGAACCATTAGATCCTAAAGATTTGTGTTCCTGTTATACGCTTTAATTGGTTTCTGTGAGAGAGGTTTAAGCATTTTAGCTATAAGGTTTCGATATTCCTGTATAAGTAGAAGACTGGCAAACCGTGTGCTGGGCTGGTCATATTTAAATACAAAAGGAATAATGTCTATCTTTAAGCCTTTACCTGGTTCCAAGATAAAACCAAATGGATGCAAGGTTTGAAGTGTATTATTCTAATAAGTTTCTCTTTCCAATCGCTTCTGTTTGGTTTCCTCTCCAGACGGGAAAATGGGAAGGTTTTTTTTAATCGGCCTGATAAAAAGTGATTCTTTATCGAATGATCAGGAAGGGGAAACTGTTCAGCTATTAGGGTGATCAGGTGTAATCTGATTGACATACCACATAGGGTTTTCTTCGTAGGTGAACAGATTATCATTTGATAAAGGTTTTGAACTGTGATTCAGAAAATGTCCTATACCTTGTCACTTTTAAAAACTGTCTTAATCAGTATGTTGGAGAAACCAAAAATCCTATTCGGCTAAAACTCAACAGTCATTTGAGTTCAATAAATAACTAGTAATTTGTGGATACGTTGAGGGAATGTGTATATGTATACACGCTGGAATTATCATTATTAGGCGGGTAAATGTATCTGTACAGATAATGCATATATTTTAGATTTGATCCAGGATTATGTACGTATGACACTTTATTTCACTGCTGTTTCCAGGGCTGCGATTTGAGGGGTTAATTCTCAGAAATATTTAGCTGTCGAAAAGCTTAATTGTGTTCATTGAAAATATATCTCGTCTGAGCAGTTAGTTTGTATCTTTCTTTGACGGGAAGCTAGTAGTTAAATTACACTATCAAGAACTGTAATGGCTGTAATGCTCCAGGATGACATGCTATCCAGACAACTCCATTAGAATGGACAAATATAAAACATATAAAATATATAAAATATTAACCATTATTGTTACCTTATAAAAGACAGTCCAATGGGAAATTCGTCTGATGAAATCTGTCACGTGACTCAATGGGATTTGAAAATTTGTCACGTGAATGAGAAGCTAATGGATGAAGCTAATCGCATGTTCGCCTAAAGAAAAGTAGGCAATCTTATATCTTCTGAATGTGTGATATTGCATCCTTTAGTTCACTGGCTAAGAACTGACTTTTACACATAACTGTTTTCTACACATGAAAATATTCTTAAAGTTTCTGCACCTTCAATTTGACAAAGTTAGATACATTTGATACATTGAATGTTCTTCGGAACTACAAAGTAGTCATCTTCTAACGAATTGTTGTTGATTTTGTTAAAGAAAATTGGTACTTCTTAACTTCAGTCGTCTTAATTTCAGTTTTTTTATTTTGCTTGAATGAACAAAATCGATGGTATCGATTTAATACGCCTGGACAATATCAGTGTAGAGGTGATATATGTACGCATCAATTTCAATGCCATACCTTAGAAGGTTTTTTATTATGTTCATCTACGATTCAATTGTTTTTCGACTAATCTTTTTAATTACAACCTAACATGTTGTCAATAAAGCACTTGGGCGTCTGGTTGCCTAAAATGGCCGAAGCTTCTAATTTACCGTTAATATGTGCGGAATATTAGTGTTATGGTTTTGTTTTTTCCAGTCCACAAACACTTTGTTTATTCTTAGCTAACGACGGTTAGGCATTCGATCTCATTGACAATAACAGTTGGCTGTCCGGTAATCAAAGTAACAGTCTGCATTCTGTAGAATTGTACTCTCATAAAAACTGAAACATTGCTTTATAAAAGCAGCCATTATAAATCCGAACATCGTAATTTATATTTACCCGCCGATATAATCCGTGACAGTATCTTAGCTAGATATGTTGTTTGTTTTGTTTTTACTCTGAAGAAATACCTAAATTAAGGTGTCGTATATTCGATACTTAACAGACTTTTTTCCATCTTATTTTGTCCTGTAAATGACAATGAAAAATAGCGACATCGTCTAAAGATGAACTTAGTTGAAAGAAATTGTAAACCAAAATAATTCCCCAACATTTGTTTGCGTTCAAAGTGCTTTGCAGCGTCTTTTCAATGCCTTTACGTGGTTTCAACCCATTTCATTCGGCAAGATGTGCATAAGCAAATCGCTTATCTTAATGTAGAAAAAATTAGCAGATATTTAGCAAAATAAATACGGGGGAAAAACAAATACATGTTCTGTTATATTACTGTACTTAAAAATTGTCAAATAATTGCTCTTTCCCTACATAAACAAACATGTTGCTCAATATCTGGCGAGAAATTGGGCCAAATCCCTTCGATTTTTACTTCATTCCTTATCGAAAACATTGCCATTTATCAAATAAAACTAGACTTTGTGGACTATAGGTGATCCACTCTTGCTGGGAACAAGCGGTAAATTTGGTAAACAGGCGACAATTGACACATTGTCTTGACAGCTACACGGCAATCTGTCAACTTTCCTTTATTTAAAGAGGATAAAAGCTGACATGAACCAATAACCCGATATTGTACGAAAATATTGGACAGGATGTAAAAAAAAATCTCAAAATGGATTAAAAAAATAAAAAGCGCATGAAAGATTGGCCGATTGGCTTCTCAGAAAAAAGTTTCTGCTTTATTCCTTTTGTAATGTCCAAAAATCTCTTCTGATTTTACTTGAACTTTAGTTTAAATTTAGTCTTAAGATATAATTTGCGACAGGTTACACTCGAATTCTTTTTGTGATCTATGGGAGTAATACGTAACGGCGGTATCTGTTGGTTGGGAGACACATTTCTGCTGTCTACGTTTTCTAGTATACTTGCACACGGCACGTAACAGGAAGAAGGTTAGAATGTATTGCCTTCACACTATGTGAAATATAGAGCTTTCATTCTCCAGATACTCCTCGGAAACTTATTATCCTCACCTATAGTATTTAGGTTCTGTCTACAAGTGTTATCAATGAAAACCTAATTGGAGTGAAAAAATGTTTCCGTCAGTTTTCCGGTGGGTTTCAAGGTCACTGGAAACTTAGTATTGTTAGCCTATTTAGAGTGTCATTTGGTGGTAGCTGCTGGTAATATATTCTTTAGTACTTCCAGTCTTTCTCACTTATTCTACGGTATTGGAAACTTCATTCCTAAACAGTAAATTAAAGCTGTCATAAAGGATGTCGTAAACATGTCACCCTTTGCATGTTATCTTTACCATGTGTATTGGCCAAATTTCTGACACTATTACTATCTCCCACCCTCTGTCTCTCAAACCTCAAGTCACCTCAACCTTTAATAACTCTGTCCAATCAGAATCTGTGTTTGCATATAATAGTTTTGTTTTACTTAGTTGATAATTTTATTATTCTTACAAATGTCTCTTAAATGTATATAAATATCACTGTCTTATAATTTGCGACAGGTTACACTCGAATTCTTTTTGTGATCTATGGGAGTAATACGTAACGGCGGTATCTGTTGGTTGGGAGACACATTTCTGCTGTCTACGTTTTCTAGTATACTTGCACACGGCACGTAACAGGAAGAAGGTTAGAATGTATTGCCTTCACACTATGTGAAATATAGAGCTTTCATTCTCCAGATACTCATCGGAAACTTATTATCCTCACCTATAATATCAGTTTAGGTTCTGTCTCCAAGTGTTATCAATGAAAACCTAATTGGAGTGAAAAACTGTTTCCGTCAGTTTTCCGGTGGGTTTCAAGGTCACTGGAAACTTGGTATTGTTAGCCTATTTAGAGTTTCATTCGGTGGTAGCTGCTGGTAATATATTCTTTAGTACTTCCAGTCTTTCTCACTTATTCTACGGTGTTGGAAACTTCATTCCTAAACAGTAAATTAAAGCTGTCATAAAGGATGTCATAAGGATGTCATAAATATGTCACCCTTTGCATGTTATCTTTACCATGTGTATTGGCCAAATTTCTGACACTATTACTATCTCCCACCCTCTGTCTCTCAAACCTCAAGTCACCTCACCCTTTAATAACTCTGTCCAATCAGAATCTGTGTTTGCATATAATAGTTTTTTTTTACTTAGTTGATAATTTTATAATTCTTACAAATGTCTCTTAAATGTATATAAATATCACTGTCTTTCATGAACACCTCATACCTCTCCTGAAGATGACTTAAATAAAGTCGAACTATCGATATTTACAACTATGGACCTATTCGGAGTTTCTTTATTGCTTTATTAAATTAAAGCTGTATATAGCTTGTGTATCAAGGGTGGTAACTTACCAATTAACTTCATACATTTTCCTTATCCTGTTTTTTGTTTGTTCCTGTAGAAACAAACATGAAGTCAAAATGTCCTCTAGATATCATAAGTAGCTGCTAGTCTATCAAACGGGTCGTCTAACATTTCAATACCCAATAGCTGGAAATGTGTTTAATCTAATTCTATTTTATTCGTTTCTGACATTTTTAGCTGTGGATACAGTCGTTTAAACGTAACGCTTACGACACACGATACGTACGATAACATTCCCTTCTTTTAATTTTCGGCATTTAAACAATATTTGGGCTGTTTTGGCAGCATTTTGGGCTTTATAGAACTTTTTCCACACAGAAACTAAGTACAAGTGGACCTACGAATATTAGGCCTATGATGTTTAATACGTCAAGAATAATTTGTCGCCGTCCTTCTAACATCAACACCAAACAATTCTAAGAAAGGTTACGGTAACTGTTTCTTACTTGCTAATATCTAATGCAAATTATGTCAGTAATATTGATCATCCTCAAAAATCAAATCATCTCTTATGTTATTCACTGGAGACAGAATTCCAACATTTATTAGGGTGATTATTCATATAACTTTTCCCTAAAGCTGGATGTGTTCGGTTTTACAGACTACAGAACCATAATCTCGAGGTTTCATTATTTTATTTCCCATCGGTTTGCTTTTGTTGTGGTAAAAATGAATCATCACTAGAAACGTCCCTCTCGAGAAGGAGCCATCACGAATCGGGACAACGTAATTAAGATTTACATGCCAATAAAACCCGTGCCAACAGCTCAACCATATGTTTTTACTCGGCAGAATAACTTAAATTTTGGCTATAAGCCTCGTTGATTTAGATTTCACTGGACCATTATGTTTTACAACACACTGTAAGGTATATAACACCTTTAAAGTTCTTTAATAAGAATGCAAGGCTTTTCACTAAATAGAAACAAAAAACATGCTCTTTAATAAACAAAATTATTGCCAACGTCAGACCAGATAAAGTATGTATTTGTCTTCGACTTTTATGTCATTTCTTATCGGAGGGATTGCCACTTACCAAATAATACTGGACTTTGTCCCCTCTTACGCGAAGCACACGATTGCCTGAACGAAGCAGACGACAGTTGACACATTACTTTGGCAATTGGACTTAAGTTTGTCCTCTTTCCTTTATATGACGCAGATAAAAGTTGGCATCAAGCAGCAGGCTTATTTTGTAGAAAAATGCTGTGGTCCTTTATATTGGTTTGAGTCACTACTTTGTCACATTTTAACCTAATGGACTAAAACTTGCAAGACACGCTTGTGTCTTTGTTATCATTCCAGCGAGTTGGTGTTGTGACATATTAGAAACAAGACCTCAGAAAGTAGACATTAAAAACTGTGTAACTCTCATCATTGCCGAGAAAGCTTAATCCTACAGATCATTTCTGCCTTTTGTCGCTGCATGTGCTCTCTTAGCTAAGGGGCACAGGAAGCCGATTTGTTGTGGTGTCCTGTTTTGTTAATGTTATGTAAAAGTTTTGTCCTGTCTTGCATGTTGCCAGCGTCGTTTACGGTGGTTTCCTTCAACAACTGGGCTGACGGGCCGTCATATAAGTGAAATAACCTTGAGTACGGCAGAAAACCCAATGAAACATAGATACAAATATTAACGGACGCGTATATATATTGGTATGGCGCTGTAGACTTAACAGCATCGATGGCGCCATTTATCGTAGTTGCCTCACAGGAAATTGTATTGGAGATTAACATGAGAATTGAATATGAGTCGCTGACTCTCTTGCACCGATGCGGAAAAACTGATACATGAAACGAGCTAAATAAATGGTCAAAATATGGTCAAAATATGGTCAAGACATTGTTCGAACAGACTGTTTATACACAGTTAAACTTCCGGTACTAGGATATAGCGAAAGGATGAAGGATATACCACTGAGGCTCATGACATCAGGGTACTATAGCTTCAACCATACGCTGCATGTCGGCAATGAACTGGTGTAAAGGTGGCTGGAATGCTTTAATGAGAAGACCAAATGCACATGGCTTCAGAAGGATTGTGAGTTTTAGGAGATTGTTAAGCTATCAAAGTCGAATCTCGTGAGAATTGTCAATTGAGAAAGCTTTTTGTTGATGTGGTCTTTCAGGTCTTGGTATAACAGAAAGGATGTAGAATTTTAAGTGCTCTAGAATGTAAATCTTGCCAAAAAAAATAAAACGTCACACCGAAGTTGATCCTCTACAGATATACGTGTTTTGCTTAACTTGGTTCAGTTGAACTTACACTCTAATATCATCACATTTCATAATTCTGTAGTCTGATGTGCTTAATTCGAACTTCTGAAAGGTCAATATAACTTGCACAATAATAGCGATTAATAAAAGAAATGAATCCCTTTTAGCTTATTATTCTGACGAGACCAATTTTTTATTGCGTAATAATGTTTCCTTCAAATATTTCAATTCAGCCTAATTGTGACAAAGCAAGTTTTATTATTGTTTTACCACTCTTATAGATACGTACATGTGCATTGGAACGCTGTTATAGAATACTCGTGATCAACATCCTCATTAACACCATTTGTCTTGCTAATAGTCAGCTTCGGTGAAGAGATACCTGCGCTTGTAAATGTGTTGTGTGAATTTTCTATTTTTCACCAGCCAACTGACAAGGTTCTGACAAATTGTCAAAGGTGATGTATTCGTAGCCTTACAACGTAGTGAAATGTATGCATCTTTCAGAAAAAACAACAAGTTGTCCAGTTACTACTGCTGGGAAATATGGTTGTGTCCTTTTTTTTATAGTTTAGCTCTCATTAATCAAATCCAAACTACAAAAAGACATGGCTGTTAATTCTGGCAGATGTTTCGTAGAACTAACTTTGGGACTTTGCTTTGCACTTATGTGTTTGGCTGAAAATATATTCGCTGGATATATTATTACAAAATGTTATTCTTTCTCATGACCGGCGAAAAATAGAAACTGACGCGGATACAAATCTCTAAAATCTTATTTGTCTGTGGGATTAGTTCCTGTAGAGACGGATGTCCAAACATTAGCCCAAAGAAGACGTACATTGATTCATCCATATGGATGTTTTTCTCCCTGACAGGACTCATTTCGAACAGCAGACGACATTAGCTTTAAGTTCCTAAGTAACAAAAGAGAGTGTCCAATCGCTTACAAAAAGATTATATTCGGAAAAATCACAGTTTTAATGAGTTATCGGATTTGAGGGATCGACCTAACAGTTATTATATAGACATATATTCGGAAAAATCACAGTTTTAATGAGTTATCGGATTTGAGGGGATCGACCTAACAGTTATTATATAGACATAGAGCTTACTTAATTGGCTGTGAGAGGAGGACAGACCGAGCTGCAGATAAAAAGGCGGGAAGGTCAACTTGACCCAGTACTACTTTCATGTAGAGAGAACGGGAACAGATTTTTCCCAAATGGATGATTGACCGACAGTGCTTGAAATGGACAATGTCAGCAGCTCCGTTTATATACTACACGAGTGAAATGCGATTTAATTTGTAATAGGAATATAATAAAAATTTCAAAGTTTGTTCACAGTTTAAACCATTTGCAGTATCACACAGGTGGTAGACATTGTGAGATAATATGGCATGGCAGATTGTAAAAGGGGAAGTTTGAAAGACTTTTCTCGGCGTCAACAAAATCCAAAGCGATTTATTTGCTATAGCCTCATTTGTTAATTAAACATATTTTTGGCGACAAATTGAGATACACACGAATCAATGTTTTTTATTGTTTTTTACCATATCATCAAGATCAACATGTAAAACACTGATAGCCCCAGAACCCGAAGGAGTAAATCGAACAGAAATCATTCATTGTAAAATCATTCGCCAAAGTCATATGTTTTTGGGCAGAGTGATTGTCCCGTGATTATGTTTGTTCATAAAATCGATATGAATTGTTAGCGATAGTGATGTGTCGGTTGGAAAGCATTGATTTTAATCTACTAAAATCGTACCAATTAGGCGATAAGTACTGGCTAGGCTTTTTTCCGTTGACGGTTTGTTAATCTCCAGATTAATGGTGCAGCAGGTGGCATGTAACTGTTAATATATACCAAACAAATTCTGATATTTGACCAAATTCCTTTTAACTTTCAAACAAACATTATCAACTTTTTACCCAATTAACTGTATGATTTATTTTGGGTAAATAATAAGATCCTGGCTTGAGTCTGTTAACCTGTTCTTTCTTTTTAGCTTTTATTTAAGATCATAATGGTTTGCTGTTCTCTTTGCATACAAGTCCTATATATTGCTGATAGTGGATTGGATAGAAGTGTACCTTCCTTTCAATTCATCTCCAGTCAAATCTGTCCTCCTCTCATAGTCAATTAACTAAGACCCATGTCTACAAAATTACCGTTACGTTTTGCCTACTCAAATCCAATAGTACATCAAAACAGCATCTTCGCGAAAATCTTCTTTTGGCATTCGATCAGGAAACTCTGTTTAGTCACTTAGGAACCAAATCTTTCGTCGTTTGCCTTTTCATTTTTCTATCTCTTTTACCTCTCAAGAGGTGAAGGTTTGAAACTAACGTGGGTACTAATCCGTGTTATCTTATTTGTCTGTGTAATTAGTTCCTGAAGAGACGGGTGTCTAAATAACCGAGACTGTACCAGATCAGAAAAGACGATATTGATCCATCCATACAGACTCTTTTAAATTTGACTAATTTAGACTGCAGACAACCCGAACTTTCATTCCCAATCACTCACCAAAAATACGGCTGTTTTGACGAGTTATTTGTTCTGATGAGATAGGCATTACAGTATAGAGCTAACTAGATCTTCTGGGCGGGGAGGGCAGTGTCCGTTGAAAATAAAGGCAAAGGAAAAGTCAGCTTGACCCAATCCTGTGTTTCATTATATCTCTGACTTAGACAACTGGAAACCAATATGTTCCCAAATTAATGCAGAAGAAAGAAGTGGTGAATACCACCTGCTACATATATATTCTCCACATTTCTATGATATATCACTTGTTTCTGCAAGTTAATTAGAAAGGACGATTACAAGGCTACATATACTGGTTGGCACTCGTAGACAAAACTTGCCGACATTCCCTATGCTAAAAGCTGACAGACAGAATAGTGCTTCATTGTTATCATATCTGCTACTTTGTTATATACGTCAAGTTTATTGTAACGGTTCATTGCCTGTTAGTTACCAATATAATGAAAGTTGTAATTTTTCCACAAAATGTATAAATCCGTTTTGTTAACATAAGGACACATCTTCTGCGGTTTAACCTATTATATTTGCACGTTCTTGCTGTCAACCAGATGAGCATCTGTAATGGACTTATTTGTTTAACACATTTCAGTCTTCTTCTTTCAATTAGCCATAAAGAAAATTTGTGGTTGCCAAAATACTCATGGATTAACTGTTTTCGTCGTAACTTCGATCTAGGCAACATGAATAACAATGTTAGCCGTAGAACCCTTCTGCTAGGATTTCAGACGGAATCATTGATTGTGTATCGAGGGTTGTAAAAGTCACTTTTTTTTCATTACGGTTATTTCCCCTTGGCTACATTTGAGACCACTCATTAAATCGACAAGTCTCGTGGGTGACTGTTTGTGGCGTTTGGAAATCGTTGATTTTAATCTAATAAAATTGTACCAATTATTCGAAAAGAACTAGCTGATGTGCTGGCTTGCTGGCACGTCGTGAAACGGATGGACATGGAATACACATTCTCTACTATCGTGCTCGGGGCAAAAAGAAGTCCATTTTGGTATCGCATGGCGATCATTCTGATTAGCCTTTCGCTGATTCAGTCAGTCTCCGATTTTTGCGATATTCAGTATTTTGTGGGCTTATTCATTATAGAAGTATACATTAAAAATGTAATTTTTTTACTGCCATCAAATAAAAAAAGAAAGGTAAACGCTTTCACGATGCCGGTTCAACGTGTAGGCCACTTGTATGTGTTAATTAATACAGCGCTGTTAAGTGCTCCAGTCTTTAAACTTTCCTGATATAAAAGCCAGAAAGGAGTGAAGAGTGTTTCTTATCTTTGATGAAGCCCTGAATATGCTTTTAAATTGGATCTCCATATTTGACAATTTGAATGATTGTTATTCAAGATAGCACAAACGTTTCCTCAAACAGCGGAAAAAACGTTAAGTCT
>JAVFBZ010148140.1:0-19819 GCA_032466195.1 Katharina tunicata | reverse complement strand
GTGGAGAATCCGTCGTCATATAAATGAAATACCTTTGAGTACGACGTTAAACACCAATCAAACAAACAAACAAAATCTTAATGAAGAGTGTGGATGAGGGTGGTTTCCTTCACCCATTGTCTGGCAGGCATCATTTGAGGGAAATCGCCTAAAGTACAACATAAAACCGCAATCAAACAAACAAAACCGATTGGACATAATTTTTGGTACTATTCCCTGTTTTTTGGAGGGCCCTGTTGCCATGGAGATGGTCCTGTTGCCGTGGTGATGGTGCGCTTTTTCATTGCTAATAAAATTCAATGTCTTACGTCTGTACTCAACAACAACCCATCTCAAGGCAAACATAAAATTTATCCAACATGCATTTAAAGTATTAAAGTGGATACTCAAACGTCTATTTTGTCTCCCCTTCAATGTACACGGAATAGGTTCAATTTCTCCTGTAGACCTTAGGTATATAAGGGAAATTTTCCTGTGGGAGTTCACGGGGTGGTTTTTATGAGGTTTATTCCCAGTTTTCCACCATACACAGGCAACGCGGAGCCATCATGTAAGTGAAATACTCTTTGACTCGTCTAGAGTATGACTTCAAATACCAATTAAATAAATAAAAAATAAATCTATATTGCCGGTATTGCTTAGGGTGGTTTCCTTCACCCATTGTGTTGGCATGCCGTCAGGTAAGTGAAATAACCTTTCTTACTAAACCATAAAACCCTAATGAATCAAATATTGATTTTTATGTTTGGTTAAATATCTTCAGGTGGCTCATACATGGATGTTTTATGCTGGGTGTGTGCCTATATTCCTGTCTTTCTTTGCCGTGGGCCTTCTGTCGCATTATGATGGATGGGATCCCGTACTACTCGTTCTTAAAAAGTTAATGCATTGTGTGTGTAGAATGAAGTCATCTGCAAGGTAAGTGAGAGCGTTTTTCTACACCAAAAAATTTATTTCGATTCATTTTTTGTAGGCCAATTAGGCAGTGACGAGGGTGGTTACCAAGAGCTTCCTGTGCCCTCGTGTTTCAGGCAGATTATTGTTGTGTCTTGTATTTCGTCCTGTAAATGTCCTGTGTGTTGTCAGTGTTGTTTCTTTCACCCATTGGGTTGACGCGCCCTGATATGAATGAAATGACCTAAATTGTTCAAAAACTTCAAACAAAGAAACCATGCCTCAAGATGTCAAGGTACATGTAGTTTCAAAGAGGTTTCGGCGGGTGGTTGGGCGAGAGCCTTGTGTGCCCGGGTGCTGATGGAGCTAAGGGGCACAGGATGTTGGTTTGTTGTGGTGTCCTGTTTTGTTAATGTTATGTAAAAGTTTTGTCCTGTCTTCCATGTTGCCAGCATCATTTACAGTTGTTTGCTTCACTGATTGGGCTGGCCTGCTGGCATAAAAGTGAAATAACCTTGAGTACAGCATAAAACCCCAATCGAACAAATCAATCACAGAGGTTTCCTTTCAATTTTTATACCAAACACCAGATATAAATGAATCATATATTGATGTTGAATGCTGTTTTTTGTCTACTGATGTTTAATAACTTTGAAAAAGATATGTTATATTTTGTCAATATTTTGCCCTTCTTTATTCCAGAATCAGTGCGAGGGACTTGGACCGTGAACAAACAGAAAGTTTAATTAGTGTCCAGAGTACAGACTCCATCCATAGTAACACATGATTGATGGACTCCTCCCATAGTAATGCATGATTGAGGGACTCCTCCCATAGTAACACTTGAATGATGGACTATTCCCATAGTAACACATGATTGAGGCACTCCACCCATGGCAACATGGTTGATAGACTCCTCCCATTGAAACATTTGATTGATATACTTCCATGGCAACACATTTTTCCAAGACAGTAGCAACACATGGTTAATAGATTTCTCTCATATGAGCATTAACTGTTGAATCATTCCATAGGCTGTGGTTACACACAAAATGTTTGAGGACTGATTCCTCTATTAGGACTGGTTTAACATCTGGCACGCAAGGGAATTTCACGGAAACTGTGTTTTTATAGCAAAAATTATAGCAACGCTGTCCCAAAATTATTTTTCCCATGCAATTACTATTCTCAAATATGAAATTGTGTAGCACAGAATTTCCAATCAACTTAGAATATAGAACTCTAAATGAAATTCTCAAACTACCATTTTGCAAACTGGAGAATTTCACTTACACTATTCTGGTAGTCTAGATGTAGTGTTACCTCAAAATGTGAGAAAAACATGTTACTGAAAGGTTAGGTACCTACATTTACAAGTTAGGTACTTGAAAATGCTAGAGTTGTTTTGAGTGGTTTTCTTCACTAAATTTACCCTAAACAAACAAACAAATATCATTCCGTGTGGTCTAAAAATAGGTTTCCCGTTGTTTTACTTTATGTTTTCAAATAGTTACATAAAATAAGAGAAACCAGAAAGTCATATTGGCATAGATAATATATTTTGGCTTTGTAATGCCATACTTAATTTTTTAAAAAAATAGACAGACTCATCTCACTCCTTGTTCATGTTTTTTAACCAACATAGAACAAGAGAAACTCCGAACAAGGAACTCATGTTGGTATAGGTTATATATTTTGCCTTTATTACGTCATTTTCAGTTGAACATGAAAGTGAAATATATTATCTGTACCAACTTGACTTCCTGGTTCAAAGTTTCTCTTGTTCTATGTTACCCTAAACTGATATGTGGAACAACTGCTTTCTAGCCGACTTCAATGTGGTTATCACCTGTATGAAGGAATGTAATTTGCTTGTTTTAATATATCCCCTTGAAGTAAGTAACTTAATGACATGGTCAACTCTTATGTTCATACCTTGTTTACTCAATTTATTTTACTGCTCAATTTCAAAATTAAGTTTTTATAGAATTGGAATGTATTCAAATTTTCATGATAAAAGTTTTGTATGAAATATCTTAAAATTGTTTCTAAGAGAGCTTTTGTAAAATTGTGTAAAAACATATATTTAAATTTCCATCTTTTCAAGTTTTTGTAAAATATCTTAAAGGTTTGAAGACCTGTGCTATATTTAATGTAAATATTTATTTCAATTTTGAACTAAAAGTTTGTATGGAATGTGTTTCAAATAGGTGAGATGAGATTAGAAATTTAGAATTCAAATTCATAGTGTGGTAGAAACACAATATTCACAAATACTTTGTTGATATCATGTTGTAATTTCATTTGTTTATTTATTTGATGAGTTATAACATTATGACAGCGGGGAGGTTGGGTGGGAGCCTCCTGTGCCCTGGTACTCACTGAGCTAAGGGGCACAGGCTGTTGACTTGTTCTGGTATCCTGTTTTGTGAATGTTATGTGAATGTTATGTGAATGTTTTGTCCTGCTTTGCATGTTGCCAGCATCGTTTAAGGTGGTTTCTTTCACAGATTGTGCTGGCACGCCGTCATATTAGTGAAATAACCTTGAATTTGGTGTAAAACCCCAATCAAATAAACAAACAAACGTTATGGCAGGTGATTGGACGAGAGCTTCCTGTTCCAAGTAATGTGTATCTGTGTGGGGTATTGAGCATCAGGAAGCCGATTTCTTGTTGTCCGGTTTTTCATCCTGGAAATATTCTGTGTTGGCTTCTGTGTTGCCAGTGTTATTTATTAAGGTTATTTGCTTCAGCCATTGACTTTCTGGTAGAACACTATAATTTGAGTGAATAAACCTTAAGTTTTTGTAAAACCAAATCAAACAAAGTGAAGATCTAAAACGGTATATGCCTTTGAAATTACTGCAATGAGGTACCATTATTATATTGTGTTCATAAAAATATTCAGTTTGTCACAAGAATATTTAAAAAATACCATTCTAGAGAAAAGTGTTCAATTTTGGTGGTTTAAGGGTTTTAAGATTGTTAGAAATCAACTTTGTGCAATTCCAGGCCCGTGTGAATGTAATTTGAAGATAAGGCTTGACGACCAAAGAAATGTATTAATGAAATCAAACCTGGTAAGAAATGCAGAGTGATTGAATTTGCTAAACTTTTGAACAGTTTAGAAGGTTGTTATAAAGTCAACATCAAAATCTGTATGTTTCTTACAGTAGTTTATTATGTCCACACCAATGGGGTACCGGCTGTCCGCTACATGTAGATGGTGCTCGGGTGAAGTGGGACACCCATGCAGCCATGCCGAGCTCTGCTGTCAATACGTTAAAATGCTTGCTTTTTACGTATACGTATAGCAGTACCCTGGTACTGTCAAAGCAGCTACGCAACGGCTAATAGGTCCTACTTCACTCCAGCGACATCAAGCGGACTAGTTCTGCTGGTACACCATTATGTCCAAATAATACAAAGTCCAGAATGCTTGGAACTTTACGGTATAGATAGATAGACGGTATATATCAGTTTTTAATAATGGTGTGGACAATTTTCATTAGTATGTGTCACAATCAACATACATTTGTATGTTGGACTCATCATTTCACATTATTTGCATATACAGGTACCTACCATGGTCTATAACTCAAAAAGTATAATCCTTATTTAACAATAATTTTTTGTAGATGTATTATGTGAGAAAATACATTTTTGTTTGTGCTTATTTTAATAGATAATTATTGAATGATTATCATTGTTTAAAAGGGTTTATCAGTGTGGAATGAAATAGGCTCTAGAGGGTTGCCTGCTATTAATTATTATTTAGTTCATAAATCTCAAGTGAGTTAAGCGGGTGGTTGGGTGAGAGTCTCCTAGGCCCTGGTGCCTTCTTAAAGGGGCATCAGGAAGCTGATTTGTTGTGGTGTCCTGCTTTTCGTCTTGAGAATGAATTGTGGTGTTTTGCATTAAACCCCAATCAAAAAAATAAACGAGTGAAAGATGTACACACATGCACAGTTGGTTGCTGGTAAGAGAAACCTGTGCCCTGGTCTCCTCTGAGATATGGGGCATCAGGAAGCCGATTTGTTGTGGCGTCCTATTTTGCAACCTGTGATTGTCCTGTGTTGTTGTCGTCTGCTGCCCATTCCTTTGTAAGTGGTTTCCTACAATCGTCATGCTGGCATGCCCTTATATGAGTGAAATAACCTTAAACATGGCACAAAACACCAACCAAACTAGCAAACAAACTGCACACATAGGACACCGTTTCTGAAAACTGCTTTATACCTTCTTTCTTTGTCTTTCAGCAATGATTTAACCAAAGAGTATATATATTTAAGTCACGGGTGGTTGGACAGAGCCTCCTGTTCCCTGGTGCTCTTGGAGGTATGGGGCATCAGGAAACCGATTTTTTGTGCTGGCCTGTTTTCCGCCCTGCAAATGTACTAGGGTGTCTTCTGTGAAACAAGTCTAATTTAGTGTCGTTTCCTGCCCCATTGGCCTGGAACGCCGTCATATGAGTGAAATAAACTTATGTACTGCGTAAAAGCCCAATCAAACAATAAAGGAAAAACTCGTCAACATTAACAATCGAGTATACTCATTTTCTTCTTAACTGAATCCTTTTCCTATTTCTTCACCTCTTGTTCACTCAAAATTCACCTCATATTGGTCATGGCTTTGGTTTAATCATCTCCTTATGACATGCTGAAAAATTTCAGGCAAACGGTGGAAACTTATATACAGTACAAGATTGTATTAGTAGTTGATATGTTGTAAATATTTTTACGCAGAGATTTTCATCTTATAGAAACATACAAACAGTACAATATCGTATGAAAATTTTTTGATGTGTTGTAAAAATTTATAGGCAGATTTTCAGTATTTATGATTTTCCTTTGTAATTTTTTCTCTTTATTATATATATTTGTTTAAAAATTGATGTATGTGTCACAGCAATTTCATTATTGTGGAGTAACGCTGTCTTAAATCACTATCCAGTGAGACATTTTGTGTTGACTGGGTTTCCTACGAGAAAAGCAAACTATATTCTATTTGCATCTGTCCTTTTGCGTATGGCAGAATGGTTTAAGCTCACATTCATTTCGGTCGTACCTGGCAGTGAAGGAAACGGAGCTAACTAAAAGGGATTTCACATTTTTAGGCCTTTGTTGCTGTTTATTGTTGGAATACCCTGCCGTCATATATCTGAAATGTACTCATTTGAGCATGGCATTAAACACCAATCAACTGGTCCATCTACCTGGCTAAGGGCGTTTGATCGATTTGATTGATATGGTTACGTGGGCTAATTCACTCACATGACAGCGTGTCTAAGGTTGTAAAGTTTTAATGGTATATTCATGCTCTCAGTAGAACTGAAGCTACGTTATTACGATTATTAATATTTCAACAGAGCATGGCAACCCCCCGTCATTAAGTGAAATACAACTGAGCACGACGTTAAACACCAATCAATATATCGATTAATGTTACCAGTTCCATGGAAGTGAAGCGGCTTTATTTCCATGCCTGTATCGACAATACTTCTCTCTAATTTAGGGGGTGGTTGGGTGGGAGCCTCCTGTGCCCTGGTGCTCTCTGAGCTAAAGGGCACAGCATGCCAATTTGTTGTGGTGTCCTGTTTTGTTAATATTATGTAAATGTTTTGTCCTGTCTTGCATATGCTAGCTTCGTTTACGGTGGTTTCCTTCACCGATTAGGCTGGCAGGCAGCCATATAAGTGAAATAGCCTTGAGTACGGCGTAAAATCCCAATCAAATCAAACAATTTATCTAGTCCATGTGTGTATTGACAGTTTTTCTCTTTTTTGCCATGCCTGTATCGATGGTACTTCTCTTTATTTCCATGCCTGTATCGACAGTACTTCTCCTTATTTCCAAGCCTGTATCGACAGTACTGCTCATTATTTCCATGCCTGTATCGACAGTACTTCTCTCTATTGCCATGCCTGTAACGACGGTACTACTCTTTATTTCCATGCTTGTATCGACAGTACTTATCTTTATTTCCATGCCTATATCGACAGTACTTCTCTTTATTTCCATGCCTGTATCGACAGTACTTCTCATTATTTCCATGCCTGTATCGACAGTACTTCTCTTTATTTCCATGCCTGTATCGACAGTACTTCTCATTATTTCCATGCCTGTATCGACAGTACTACTCTTTATTTCCATGCCTGTATCGACAGTACTTCTCATTATTTCCATGCTTGTATCGACAGTATTTCTCTCAGCCTTCACACTTTTCTGAACTGGTGCTTTTTAAGGCAGTTGGCTAATATCCCAAAATAACGGACATTCTGCTTGTGGTCAGTTACTAATCTATACAACGTTAAGTGATGTATGTGTGTTGTATAAAAAGTCCCAATGCATTGTTTGCAGCTTTGTATATTGTTTTTTATGTATACAAATTTATATTATATCCGAAGCCATGAGTTTATATTTTTCGCTTCAATATATTTATAAATGTAGAGAAAGAAAATTTACCATGCCTCCTTTTTCTAGCAGAGCCAGTATTCTACCGACTGAGCTACGGGGGATCTAAAACCTGTTTATGTTGCGTTATTATTCAAATCTGAGCCAGTCGGAAGGTAACTTCAAATGGTCAATAAATTCAAATTTTAAAAGATAAAATGAGTTACTGTCAGTGGCGGTATTTTTTTTAATTTTGGAGGGAACAAAAAGTTCTGTGCCAAACCACGAGCAGGTAGTTAGTGAGAGCTTCCCGTGTACTTGTGCACGCTTCAGGAAACCGATTTGTTGTGGCGTAATGTTTGCCACCTGTGGGTGGTTGGGTGGAAGCCTTCTGTGCCCTGTTGCTCTCTGGGTTAAGGGGCGCACGATGCCGTTTTGTTGTGGTGGCCTGTTTTGTTAATGTTATGTACAAGTTTTGTCAATGTTACATGTATGTAAATGTGTTGTCCTGTCTTGCATGTTGCCAGCTTCGTTTATGGTGATTTTCTTCACCGATTGGGCTGGCACACCGTCATATAAGTGAAATAACCTTGAGTACGGCGTAAAACCCCAATCAAACAAACAACCAATCTTAGTTTTGCCTCAATCAAGCTGTCGCAAGATGTTTTGCCTACTATTTGTCCATTTCCTTCATTGTTTTCCTGAGGATGGTTGACAGGAGCTTCCTCTCTGATCTAAAGGACACAATCAAGCCGATTTGCTATGCATGGAATCCTGTTCTTGTCCCGTGGCGTCATTGTCAGTTGCCAGTGTTGTTTACGTTGATTTCCTTCGCCTATGGGACTGGCACGTCTTCATATGTGTGAAATTAGCCCCAATCAGACAAACAAATCATTGTTTTTACAAGAGAAGTCGAGGTCTGTTTAAATTATGGCACCTTCTGTGTTAGCTTCTATGGTTTTCTGGTATCTTCTCATTTCTTTATACCAGTGTCGAGCGAAGGTGATTATGTGGACGTGGGGTATATGCGAAAAGTTTTCGCGGGGTGGTTTTTAAAGGTTTCTTTCCAGTTTTCCACCATACACCGACAACACAAAGTCGTCATACTACTACTATCGTGAACTACATTTGAGTACGACGTTAAACACCAATGAAATAAATATATAATCCTTAGCCCATTAATTGATAGTGAAGTGAAATGATCCAAAGTGTTGTGAAAACTCGAAAAACAATAGAAACTTTTTGTAGTTTGGCATCATGGATTCCTCTCCGTATGCAGTTTATGTTCGGGTCAGTTTATCATATTGTCCTTCACTCGAAAGCCATCGAATGTACTGCGCACATCATCTCGGACGTGCCCCGATTATCGCCATTTTGGCCAGCATGTGGGTAAATCTGCCGATGTAGACAGATTCCGAGCTTCGGTTTGTTTTACATTCAGAAAACAATTTACTCATTAAAAACATTGTGCATCTAAAGTCATATGCAATTCGCCCGATTACCACATGCTTTCTTTTGTTTGTATGTGCATACGGCAATAAATAGGCTTCCGGCGAACAAAATGTAAGAATTTTAGACATATTCAAACACTAATCACGACCGAACTAAGTGATGACAGCAAAATAATGAGAAATCACGCGAGGTTTTGCCGATTGTACTGTCCTTCCTATAGGTTATCTACATGAGTCTTTTAAGAACCTCTTTATGGCATATCGGTACTTATTTGTTTAATAGACATTTAATTGACATGATAATGACAGTATGACTGCTTCACTTAACCTGCCGCGCCTTTCAATCGGTTTATAATGGCCAGTCGTGAGAACGTTTAAACAACTATACAATGCGCGAAAACTTTGTGTGCGTCGTAACTAGGTAATACTGAGTGTTTTGAAAAAATATACCTGAAAGGCGATCAGAGCAAATAAATAAAAATGGTCTGCTGATTTACTGACGATAGCTAGAAATGTAAACATTAGCCCAAAGCCCAAGGGATTCAATTTCATATAGTAATGATTCGATATACTAGCAGAACAGAAATTATATTTGTATGCAGAAGTATTTCAGTGCAAAGCATACTTTGCTAGTCCTGTTGGCTTGGCCATTATGGCTTGACGTCTGAAGTGGCATATGTTGTGTTCGAGTGTAAGCTAACTCTCATGTCATTCTCTTGACGCTTCAACTGAAAGCATTTCTGAACTTGTGTAGAGCTACGTCCCTGTTCCTACCTTCTTGGAAAATTTGAAAGTCCTCTTGCAAGTATTGACATCAGAACATCTGTTGAGAGTTAAACCGCTTCTTTTTTAAAAAACTTTTTGGAATCTTAGAAGTTGGATTTGTATCTTCTTAAACTGTAGGCCTACTATTACAATGGACATCACACCTGAGTAGGACTACCACGTTATTGGTCACCGTAGTGATAAATACATTCGAGTATAATAACCTAATGTATGATAGTTTAAGAACACTTTACAAAGAGGTTTTGCCACAAACAGAGAGTGCACCATCGTATGTACATGACAGAAACCTGAGGAGAATTAACACTTTCAGGGAGAAGGTTAGTGATTAGACTCAGTGGAACTCCTCGTGATAAGTCCAAAACACTGTTCTCCCGAATGTTTCTTCATCTCAAGCAGTACATTGCCGTTACAAATAAAGACTAGTTCATCCGTGTAATTAGGCCTAAAAATTGTAATCACGAGAGCAGTAATCTTACATATCTCGCTTCTTCAGTAACAAACTTGTGAAGTAGGACATCGGTAGCTGCTGCTGCATATTTCTCAACATGCCGATTTCCAGCGGAGCAAATGGTTGGCCTATACGGCATTTTAAAAAAGCTCCGGCTCCGGAACCGAAATTGAAAAAGTTTGTAAATGTAATGCCACGGGACCCTTATTATCCACCAGCTAAACCGTCGCGCCCACCTAGCCCCTCTCCACCCAACCCAGTGTTTTTCTACACCCCAACAACTGACCGCAGGATTCGACCAAGCCCTTCACCACCTCTGACACCGGAGCCGAGACGCAAACCACGCTACAGTCCACCAGCGAGCCCTGAACCCCGGAGGAAACAATCATCACCGCCTCTGGAAGACGGATGCTGTGGGGCCGGAGGAGCGTGTGCACCGGGATGTTTCTCGCGCATGTGCAGTAATTCCGCCTGCTGTTGGGCGGATGATGCTTACCGGAGATTTAGCGAAGTAAGTGCTATCACCAGCAAGTGATACACTGTCTATAAACGAGCACTTGGAGATGAAAACATAATGCTGTAAGCAACACAAACAATTGATCGAAGACATCTTCGACCTTTTTTCCAGTTGTTATCCAGTGACCATATCTAGTGAACATATAATCCTACAATTGTTCATGCCGTAACATCTCTCAACTGATCATGGGTCAGTCGGATAGCGTAACCTGTCTAAGGGTATGCCCATGGCCAACTTGCACATTCAAAATGCCCCTAACCCTGATAAACATATTTGAGATAAAAGTAATTTGCTGGATTATCCATCCGTTGAATTTGATGCGGGTTTCTTGATGTAGACCTACTGTATTATCTGTAACAAAAACATGACAAAGATGGGTTTTCAACTTCTGGGTATAGTTGAAAATCCATCTTATTCATGTTTTTCGTATGTGCCGAGCTTATAAATGCCGCTTGAACAAGATGTGTTATATTTACTGTTGAATTCAATGTATAGGTCCTTAACTATTTGTTATGCTACAAACACCTTTTTCACAGCGTGGACGGCCAGTCTGGTGGTCAAATGACGCCGGTAAAGGTCGTGGTTGCTGCAGAAGCCGGTGTTGCAGGATGATCCTTGCCTTCCTCCTTGGCCTGCTCCTACTCCTACTCCTGATTGCGGCTATCTTATCGCTGGTCTTTGGGATTCCTGCCTTCAGTAAGCTTACTCCTGCGTTATCCATTCTCTTGGGCCTATTCCACAAAGCATTTTCTGCCCACAAGTAATTTTTTAACAAAACAAACTGTACATGTTCATAAATCTTCATTTTTAATTGTTGTTTTGTGGTAGATAACTGGCTAATCTAAATGCAAAAATTCCCCAATTTTATGGTTTGAAATTCAGAATAAGCCGTTTTAGGACGTTTCAGATTTTGACTAAGTCTGAATTTCTTTGGACCTAACTCTTTACACCTCTTTACCTTTAATCCTTTCAATCAAACAATCAATCAATCACTATTTATTCAGTTCGATTTTTTCTTTCAGATCGCCGAAGCACTGTTACCATAATCAACGGCCAAAACTTGTACAAAACAGTTTTGGGAAAATATCAGAATTGTACAGACCCTAACTCCGTAACCTCTGCTGGCAGTTTGCTCCCGCTTTGCAATGCCACAACAACGATATGGGTAACCACTCCATTAGGTTTCACGGCGCCTTTTACAGACCCACCAGCTTCCGGACAGAGCTGGACTTCCCCGATGTCGTTTTTATTAACGTCTGTGCTCACAGCAATGATATTCCTGTTTTCAGAAACATAATCTTAGAGCAACATTTAATTTAAAGAAATGTCTTATATGGTTGCAATTAGAAGTACTTTATCTGAACTATTGGAAGGGAACTTTCCTAGATGGATGTTTATCGAGATGAAAATGTACACTAAACACGTATGCCATTTTTGAGTAAATATAACCCCTATATAGCTTAACTCACAAGTGGTTTGTAAAAACAATAAAATAACAGTCCTTTCTTTTAAGTAAGACTAGACCTTGCATCGATGATAATTCTCCGTATTGAGGTGTATATAATGTGTTATATCTTATACAATTACCACATACATATCTTTAAAAACAATCCAGTAAAGGCACTTCAAGGCACTGTCGTATTTTTTGTCTTTTCCTGGCAAATCTGCTGTGCCTCAGAGATCCGTTTTCGACTCTCTTCATGGTCTATTTGAACGTTTTATTGTCTATACAGTCGTTTTATATATTGTTAAACATGCGAGGCGCTGCGTTTTATTTTGTTTACAGACTAGTTCGGCTTATTTCACCAATTGACTCATTTATAATTTCAATACCATTTTCCTTACCTAAAGTTCTTTCGTTCTCAAACCTAAATTCCATATTTGCCATCCTTTATTTAAAAAAAATATTCATTGTAAAATAAACTGTTCTTTTAAATTTGTTAGAATTATTTTTAATTAATGTTTTTATTAGCCATCACCTTATTATGGTTTTAATGTCTGTGAGAAAAATATACGGAACCTCGGTTGGCTTCTAACTTCTATATCAGCTGGAAGAGGAGCGTACAAATGCTGTTATCCTACATATAAAGCTGCCTCTCATAGTTGCCTGTAAAAATAACTCGAGACAAACAGTTTACTCATTGTGATGTTAAATTCAATGTTAGCCTTCTACTCTTTCCGTATATGTTTAACTGATGATGGCAAAATAAATGGAAATATATTGTCTTTACCCACCAGGCTTTCTTAATAATACGCCTACTTTATCTTATTCCGTGTTAAAAAACCAAGCAGATCATGTATTCATGTTAAAATGGAATGTAACAGTCTGAGTCACTAAACTGAACACTGTGCTTTAATTTTTGTTTGTTTGTTTGATTGGTTGATTGGTGTTTAAAGTCGTACTCAAAGGTATTTCATTTATATGACGACGATTTCTCCACTTTTTAATCTGCTCTACTCAATACGGCAGAAAACCGGAAGGAAACCTCGTAAAAACCGCCACCACGATTGCCGAAGTCCCCTCGTGTGACTCCCACATATAACTCAGGTCCACTGGGAGATTCGAACCCGTGCGGTACATCGAAGGGGGATCTGCAGTCAAACGCGATAACCATTGAGCCACGGCGCGGGTCCTATGCTTTAATGGATGACCAATTCTTTATAACTGGTGCAACGTTTCGCTCTAAATTATAAGTGAGTTATTCGGGTTTATTTTCTGTCCAACGTTTCAGTTTAAACTCCAACAGCGTTATTCAGGTTTATTACTGGTGCAACGTTTCACTCTAAATTATAAAAACGTTATTCGTGTTAATATCTGTAGCAACGTTTTACTGTAAACTCTAACAGCGTTATTCTGGTTTATTATACCCGTGCAACGTTTCACTCTAAATTCTATGAACGTTATTCTGGATAATCACTAGTGCAACGTTTCACTATAAATTCTAAGAGCGTTATTCGGGGTTATAACTAGTGCAATGTTTCGCTCTAAATTCTAAGAGCGTTATTTGGGTTTATAACTGTTGCAACATTTCACTCTAAATTTTAAGAGCGTTATTCGGGGTTATAACTGGTGAAACTTTTCACTTTAAATTGTAATAGCGTTATTCGGATTTAAAACTGGTGCAACGTTTCACTTTAAATTCTATGAGCGTTATTCGAGTTTATAACTAGTGCGATGTTTTGCTTTAAATTCTAAGAGCGTTATTGGGGTTTATAACTGGTGCAACATTTCACTTTAAATTGAAACATCGTTTTTCGGATTGATAACTGGTGCCACGTTTCACTTTAAATTCTAAGAGCGTTATTCGGGTTTATAACTAGTTCAATGTTTCACTTTAAACTCTAACAGCGCTATACGGGTTTATAACTGTTGCAACGTTTCACTTTAAATTCCAAGAGCGTTATTCTGGGTTTTAACTAGTGCAATGTTTCACTCTTAATTCTAAGAGCGTTATTCGGGTTTATAACTAGTGCAATGTTTCGCTCTAAATTCTAAGAGCGTTATTTGGGTTTATAACTGTTGCAACATTTCACTCTAAATTCTAAGAGCGTTATTCGGGGTTATAACTGTTGCAACGTTTCACTTTAAATTGTAATAGCGTTATTCGGATTTAAAACTGGTGCGACGTTTCACTTTAAATTCTATGAGCGTTATTCGGGGTTTTAACTGGTGCAACGTTTCAATCTAAATTCTAAGAGCATTATTCGGATTTATTACTGGTGCAACGTTTCACTCTAACTCTAACAACGTTATTCGAGTTTATTACTAGTGAAACTTTTCACTCTAAATTATAAGTGCGTTATTCGTGGTAATACATGTTGCAACGTTTTACTCTATGCTCTAACAGCGTTATCCGGATTTATTACTGGAGCAACGTTTCTTACTGTTGCAACGTTTCACTCTAAAGTCTAAAACTGTTATTCGGGTTTATAACTGTTGCAACGTTTCACTCTTACCTCTAAGAGTGTTATTCTTGTTAACTAATCGTGCAACGTTTCACTTTAAATTCTATGAGCGTTATTCGAGTTTATAACTAGTGCGATGTTTTGCTTTAAATTTTAAGAGCGTTATTGGGGTTTATAACTGTTGCAACGTTTCACTTTAAATTCTAAGAGCGTTATTCGGGGTTTTAACTGGTGCAACGTTTCAATCTAAATTCTAAGAGCATTATTCGGATTTATTACTGGTGCAACGTTTCACTCTAACTCTAACAACGTTATTCGAGTTTATTACTAGTGAAACTTTTCACTCTAAATTATAAGTGCGTTATTCGTGGTAATACATGTTGCAACGTTTTACTCTATGCTCTAACAGCGTTATCCGGATTTATTACTGGAGCAACGTTTCTTACTGTTGCAACGTTTCACTCTAAAGTCTAAAACTGTTATTCGGGTTTATAACTGTTGCAACGTTTCACTCTTACCTCTAAGAGTGTTATTCTTGTTAACTAATCGTGCAACGTTTCACTCTAAGCTCTAACAGCGTTATTCAGTTTTATAACTGGTGCAGCGTTTCATTCTAAATTCTAAGAGCGTTATTCGGGTTTATAGATGGGGCAACGTTTCACTTTAGAATCTAAGAGCGTTATTCTTGTTTAATACTCGTGCAACGTTTCACTTTAAAGTCTAAGAGCGTTATTCGGGTTTATACCTGTTGCAACGTTTTACTCTAAACTCTAAGAGCGTTATTCTTGTTTAATACTCGTGCAACGTTTCACTTAAAATTCTAAGAGCGTTATTCGGGTTTATACATGTTGCAACGTTTCACTATTAACTCTAAGAGGGTTATTCTGGTTTAATACTCGTGCAACGGTTCACTTTAGAATCCTAGAGCGTTATTCACTTTGATTAGTGATGTAAAGTTTCACTCTAAATTCTAAAAGCGTATTTCTGGATAATTACTTGTGCAACGTTCAGTCTAGATTCTATTGGGCTCTTTCGACTTACTATCCCCTCGCACATGCAATTTGATGTGATAACTTGTAAATTTGCAAACTTCGCCTTCGTGCACCACGATATGCTTCTTGCTACTGTTATGTGTTTTTCCTGAATGTTGCCATCGGGATAATGCGTAATTTCCTTAACATCTGTGAATGCCGCTGCTCAAGAGAAAGGACACTATAAGCACGGTGTAAATCCCAAATCAACCCATACGCAGACACGGCATCCTGATCTCTGCAGGACACATACACATACGCCGCACCCTGAACTTTACACATACGCCGCAGTCGGATCTCTACAGGGCCCATACACATGCGTCGCAGGCTGATCTCTACACGACCCATACACATATGTCGCAGCCTGATCTCTGCAGGACCCATACACTTACACCTCAGTCTGGTCTCTACAGGACCCATGCACATACGCCGCAGGCTGGTCTCTGTTGAGTCCATACAATTACACTTCAGTCTGGTCTCTACAGGACCCATACACATATGCCGCAGGCTGATCTTTGCAGGACCTATACACACGCGTCCAAGTATGATCTCTGAAGGACCCATACACATACGCCGAAGTCTGGTCAGCTGCACCCATACACTTAAGTCCAAGCCTGATCTCTGCAGGGCCCATACACATACGCCGCAGATGATCTTTGTAGGACCCATACACATAAGTTGCAAGCTGATCTCTACAGGACTCATACACATACGCCACAGGCTGATTTCGGTTGGACCCATACACATACGCCTCATCCTGACATGTACCGTAGCCTCTCAGATTATTATTAAATAATTAACCCTAAACGGGATTATACATCTATTTAATTGTACAGCGAAAGAAAGACGGAGTGTTCCCTGTTAAGTCGTTTTAATGACTAATTCTATAATATTAAAATATTGATCTCAATAGCTCAAGCGGGTGGTTGGCGAGATCCTCTTTTGCCCTGTTGATCTCTGAACCAAGGGGACATAAGGAAGGGTGGTTTCCAACACCCATTGAAATGGAACGCCCTCATATGAATGAAATACCCTTCAGTGCGGTGTAAATCCGCATACAGACAAGCAAAAGACTGCGAAGAAATGGACTCGATCCCCAATAATTGCATACAAATTTTTATTCTTCTTTTTACAAAATAAATACACATAAAAACTCCGGAATACGCCTTAAAGGTCAAAATCAGACAAAAGCAACATTTTTGCACATAAATATTTGTTTACCTGTACATATCACATGTAACTAACAATGTAGTAGTATAGACTTTACAAAACCAGTGCGTAAAACAGGACATATGCCATTGTGAATGTAACATGGAATAACGCTGGCGTGGTTTGAGCACCAGTGTTACGTAACCGGCTTCCCTTTCGTACTATACTGGTCGTAGTGTCATAGCAGAGGATAGGGGTGGTGGTTGGTGCTGTTACTTCGGTGGCTGTGTTTGTAACTCCGTCCGTGGTAACTGGTTCAGTGGAGGTGGTAATAACAGTTGTTCGGCACGGCTGATCAACGCCTAAGATCAAATAACGGGGATCCTTTATCAATGTAATGTCCTCAACCGTATTTGCATTCTGTGCACCTTCAAAGACAAAAGAATAAGAACAAATTTGAAGGGAATTTTATATAGTATACAGCTTGCTTTTTATGATAAGATGTATGCACGCAGTGCGATTTGTAGCCTGGTATGGGACTTTGAGAGTTTACATCTCTATGATTGGTCGATATTTGTCTCCCCAAATCTCTACCAATCAAAAGGCGTCTAATTTAGGTTATCCCCTTAAATCGTTTCTCACAATCGCATGTGAATGTTATCCTACCTCTATCTGCCTGCATGCCCGACTGACTGAATAACTGATTGCATGATTCGTTGATTGATTCATTGAGTGAGTGACTGGGTGATCGTTTGGATTAATTATCCCGAGAACAGACTGCTGCATTGCTTGGTCTGGTGACATTTTAGATAAACGTCTTAGACGCGAAAGTGAACACTAATAGGCCTACTACTCACCTGCCACAGCGAAATAAATGGCGGTCGCAAGAGCTCCCAATGCCAGAAGAATGAGCAAGGTTATCCAAAATATCACACAGCATCTCTTCCAGGAGCACCAAAAGCGACATCCACGACAGCAGCGTTTGCAAGAAAACTGAAAAAAAAAAATCAACAACAACAACAAGTAGTCAACGTAGTCATGCCGAATCCAGAAGAGCAAAAGTCTGTGGACAATAAGTAGAGGCATACTGTCAATTCAAGGCCATGTCGACGTTCACCAAGTGAAAACTCGAGAACTCACAACGAAGCTTTATTTTCAAATTGCCTCTAAAGAATTATACGCAAACATTTTCTAGTGTCTACTTTTCGTGGTGGCGACATCGGAAGCAGTATGGCCGCAATTAGCTATGTATATGCCTACAGTAAATTGGGGCTTACGAAACTATAACGCAAAAAGTTTTATGTCTGAGGTTTAAAGTTAACGGTAATGTTATTATTTGTATCCCGTGGATATTTTTTGTGTCCAAGTTTCCAGTTCTCCTTTCAGGAACTTGTAAATATATCGACTTTCTCAGTTTAAGTGCTACACGTTTAATTGACATGTTACGATACTGTCCAATTACCTGCACCGACCATAGTTTTTATGAACGGCAGTGTCGCTGTCTACTGTTGGAATACAGCGCAGTCATATAAGTGAAATACCATGGAGCACGGCGTTAAACACCAATTAATCATTCAACGGCATACCGCCGCCAATCCGTATCTCTTTCTGCATCTTGCAGTTTTAAAATTTGGCGACACCCTTAATTCGAAAGAATAGTAGTTAAAGAATTTCCAAGAGTGTGATGCAGATTATGACATTGAGACCCCTGCACAAGAGAAGACGGGTTGGTGCATGGGTGGTTTTGAAATATGCTCAAGTTAACTTACTCTGTTTCGGCGTTTGCTATATCTGTGGTTGTCGTAGTAACCGTCCTCCACCCTTCGTGACACGTGATGTCTTTGTTGCCGCCATTTGTGGCTTGGAGACAGACTTCGATCTCGCGCTCGTTTTATTTCCCTTGGAGATGGAGATCTGCGCCTTTCTCGGCGTGGTGAAGGAGATACTCGCTTTGAATGACGTGGACTTTCGCCCACAAACCACACTTGTGGTTCCCTAAACTTGGAATCTGTGTACCGAGGTTTGTTGACGCTTCCTTCGGGCGAATATCTGTATTTAAACCGAGATCAAATTTTGTCAGACTTATACTTCCAGATTTGGTGAGATTGAAAGAGCCTTCAGTGAGATGTTATATATATACACCAATTAAAAACATTAAACTTTGGATGTCAGTCTATTCGTTTCCATGGAACTAAAGTCGAACGCAATTCAAAGGGTAGTTCACGTATACGACGACTGTACATTGCTCGGGAACGACGTAACGCCTTCCCGCAATACCCCCAGCCACTGAAACACTCCACTCACGTACCTTAAGTCAATACTTGGGGATATTTAAGCGAAAGAGCCTCGAGTGCCATGCCAATTAAATGTCTTTAGATATCAGTCTTTCTGTATTTGTTGGAATTGTTCTTGCATTACTCGTACTATTAATTCCGCATTGTGGAAAAGTGTTCGATAAATTTGTGAAAACTACCCCGCAATTTAAGCAAGCTGAAAACTCCAAGGTGACCTTCTCTTACAAGCACTGCATTTTTACTTGCATTCTACCATTACAATGTGCAACAAATTGAGGCGTGGCGGTGAAAATCGCTACAGTTCAATACATACCGTCCGGTTTCGGCGTCCGGATACCGCCTCTCTCTCCTAACAGGGGTTGGAGAGGGTGGAGGGGTAAAATCCCGAGGAAAATACGTCTGTGTGTCGAACGTCACATGTGACGCTGACGTTGCGCTGTTTGTGCTCTGAGCCGTCTCTGAAGCCGGTTTATCCGGGTATCTGGCATAGGTGGGCGTGACGTTTTCACGTAGAGGTCTTGTTCGCGGGCTTGGTTGAAATTCGTCTTCTCTGACGTCAATTAGTTGTAGGCCGCCATTGGCTGGTTTTGTTTGCCTTGGGGTAGTTTCCGGGTAGAAAATCCCGTTGTGAAGCACTGCAGGGTCAACGCCATTGCTTTCGCAGACAGCACAACGACCAGTCACGGGGTCCCGTATATGTTTCATGGCTCTCTGTTAAAAAAAGAAATATACTCTGTCAAAAAAGAAACGCATAGGGGAAATGTCACAAGAAAGTGTTGAATTTAAAAAAAAAAGGTTTCTTGTGTACAATGGTCATGGATGATTATGCTTCTCAATGCTTCTGGAATAGGACAACATGGCCAACTACACTGAAAAAAAAAATTAACACACGTTGTGGCGCGTTTCTGTGGAAATTCGTGTTAAGCGACATGAAATATTCAGATTTTGAC
>JAVFBZ010148129.1:0-18155 GCA_032466195.1 Katharina tunicata | reverse complement strand
CTGGCACTCTGTCATATGTTAGAAATAACCATGTACAGCAAACAAACAACCAAATACATTTATAGCAAAAATGTATTGTGGAGGCCTATAGCAATGTATCGATCATACATTGTACATGTAGTATTTACCAAGCACTGATGAATGACCAAAGTCACAATTCCAAAGATCGATAAATGAGAACATTTAAGATTTTAACCGTTTCGGATTTAATAACGAACCATCTTCAGTAGCCTTTTTTGGTGATAAGCTTTACTTAATCATTTGGTTCTACATTCAGCTTTGTGTGGGATGAAACAATATCTAAAATGGATTGACAGATATTTAATGGTAATGACATCAATGTGTTTTTAACTATTGTGGAATTTTGCTATTGATAATATGAATCATATTGCACAGACCTTTATTTCTTTTACCATGTACATGAAAGCAGAGCTTCTAAACCACTTGTGAATAAATTTTATTCTGATATGTACAAATAGATATCTTTTTTAGTGGGAGATTTTTTAACAGTTTATAAGAATATTTCCAAAGCTCTGATGATACATTTTTCTAAGATGTACAAAGGTCTAACATTTGTCATAGCGATTTTGTTTTATTCTTGTTACCTAATAGAACAGATCTTATTTCTTTTAGCAATGTGCCGAATAATATATTGATGAATCTATTCCTATAAGATACCAAAATTCAACATTTAATGCAATGTTTAATGGTCAAATTAATCCTATTGTATAGATTGCTTTTCACTGTAGAAGTGCTTAGATGAAAGTTTTTTTAGAGTGTTTTTCAGTGAAGTTTAAATCAGTTGACCTTATGGGACAGACCAGGTTTCTGTTTTAATAGAGGTGTGGGGAATGAACATTTTCCAGTCACTGGTGAAGACCTACATGTATCATTTGTAAATTCTATTTCAGTGTTATGTTATGTAATCTAATTAAAGCATTGATGGTTAACAAATGTAAATAACTGGTCAGTAATGTGTATTGGAGGCTTTTTTGTTTTGCTTTTACCCTGTTCTGTCATTAATAAATCTTTGACCATGTCTATATGGGAGACATTCTAGTGGCTATTGGCATTCTCATAGGTCAAAGGTCATGGTGAAGCTATTAGATAGGTGATGGAAGACAAGCATCCACAGTAACCTCTGTGTGTCTTCATTAGCATAGCGATCAAAGTCCCTGGGTGATGTATGTACTGTGTTATCACTACTGACATCCCTGTTAGCTCATCCTTGCTCTTTGTCAGATACCCTATTAAAGAAATGCCAGAAGGCTTCCAAACATTCACAACTTATACCCTTTTTTTTTTAATTTACTGCCCGCCTGGGTAAGATAACCTCCATTATATTTGCCCTTTTTCTGGGTCAACGCAGAGACGTTGGTTATGACTTTCAGTTTTTTCACCTTTGACATTTTGGTATGCCACTCGATAACGGCTTTAGAAAACCAAATAAATTAAAATGATACACCTATTCGAAGATGGTCAGCAATACAACACAGACTTAAATTTGTTTTAAAGACATGAAAAAGCTCTTGCAAAATTGTTCACGTAGGTCAATCAAATTTATTGTGATGTCAACCACAGAATATTTGAACAGTGTGCCGTATTGCTCTATGCTTTGGGCTCTGTGCTCCTCAATGTTGCCTTTAAAATTCTATGGTGCTTTCTTAACGACGTTGCATGAGGGACATTTAGTCCAATTTCAATTTCTTTAAAGTCCTATTTATACATGTATGCTGTATTGCTTGATTGGTGTTTAACGCCGTATTCAGTAGGCAGCAACTAACACAACCAAATGTTCAGCCAGTGCTAAGTATGACAGCGAAACATAAATGTTTACTTAGAAACATAACAAATTTTTAGCCTTCTCATGAATTTAAAATATAATGGCTTCTTTTTGGCCTACTGTAATTTGTTAGCATGTCTGTCTGTCTGTCAGTATATATATGTCTGTTTAGTTTAACTCCAATATCCTCTCACCAGGAAATGGGTTATTTCTAGAATATTGACAGACCACACATGCCATGTCTTTTACACCTCTCTCTGTGTTATTAGAAATGCCTGGAGTGATTATATTTTCCCCACATTGACATACACATGTTATTTATGCTACATGTAGTTTAACCATGGTAGACCCATACCAGTACCAGTCAGATCATCTTGACTATCATTGTTCTGACAGGTATAGAGATAAATGATGACAAATGCAGACATTTATAAATAAATTGTTTCTCTCAAGTCATACTTAGGAAACAAGTCAAATAAAAAGCCTAAAGAAGTGAGTCAGTATGCCTTGTAATTGATCTAAAATACATTTTTGTTACCTTGAATATTTGAATTTCCATTGATAATTAAGTTTGTTATTTTGTTTAACCAAACTGAAATATGCAGATACAATGAGCTGTCCTCTAATTAACCCTTATCAAGAAGGGGGTCATGTGCCCTCGTGCTCCCTGAAGCTAAGGAACAAAAAGGTTGTTGTGTCCTGTTTTTCGTCCTGTAAATGTACTGTGATGTCTTGTTCATGTAAGTGTTGTTCAAGGTGGTGTCCTTCACCTATTGGGTGACTAACCTTTATCATTATACCGTTAAGTCATTTAATAATACTAAAAAGAAAAAGAAAGAAAAGGGAATCGAAGACAAAAAATGTTTTTTGCCGTATGCATCCCAACTCATTTGAATCCCTTTAAAACCAATGGTAACTGCAGACATTAGCAGTTTACTCAAAATATCATTTGCTCTATTTTATAAAAAAAACAACAATTTAAGATGATCAATAATAAATGCTTTTGCGGAAAGTTTTGAACGTTGAACATCAACAATTTTTGTTGTTAAATTATTTTGATGTACAGTACTCACATTATGCTTAAATGTGAAGCAGGTTTAAACAATTGAATATATATACAGTATGCATGTATATATATAGATTTTATTTTATCTTTGCTTGTATTGTCTTGTTATTTATCTTCAAGAATATGGAATTTCCCAAGCATGTCACTTTGTGTGCATTTCCCTGCAGTTGAACTGTTTCAGGATGATAATGGTTTTAAAATCAACCGAATAATTGAATTAACTGTTTTAAGTACATTCATTCTTTATAAAATCAACAATGTTAATTTGAATTTTTTTTTTTTTGCTTCATTTTTTAGGTTTAATAGATTTTCTCATCAGTCATCACCCAATTGCCAAAATTCTTCGAGAAAACATCGTTTTCAAAATAGTACCTATGTTAAACCCCGATGGTGTCTACCTGGGAAATTACAGGTTTGTTCATCCCTTTTATGTCATTTAAATTCCAGGTAACTCTTTGTCATTACTGAGGCAGAAAAATCCAATTTTGAAGCTGTCCTCAAACATCAATAAAGTAACAGGCTTGACTGCTTAGACATAAAGCAAGTCTCCTTTTTTTGTATAATAAGGAAGAAACTTTTTTCTGATAATGGTTTGAATGACAATGGTTAAAGTTAGAATCGTAACCTTTGAAAACCCTGTGAATGGTACACAACATTAACTCTCAACAGAATTTCTTTGTGAGGTTTTTGTGGAATAAATAAGGAAATTAGACAGTGTTTTTCATCTCCTCAATTTAGGCACAATCACTGCGCTATTTTAAATGGTGGACTTCAAATTGTACTGATTTGAACAGAGACATGGTCAATAGATAATAAGTACAATGCAGGCTACGTTTCGTGTCAGTTATTCTTGTTTCAGGTCAGACTTGTGTATTAATCTCACTCTTTGAACTCTAATGAGCCGTCTGGCTAAGGGCAGTATGTTTCTAGATTATATACATGCTGTCATACTTAGCAATGGAGGAACATTATCTTTCCAACAGCGATAATTATTACTGAACTTCACATGTTGGTTGCGAGAGGAATACACCGCCGTCATATAAGTGAAATACCCTTGAGCACGGCGTTAAACACCAACCAATCAATTAAACTCTAATGATACTGCTACCGTCTGACCTGAGACAACTCAAGCTGATAAAGAATCAGATCTCTACACTGTTCTTGTTATTTCTCTATATCGAGATGGATTCAAATTTGATATTTTCTGAAATTTAATAAGGTCTGATTTTATAGTAAGTGTATTGTAAGAGCTTATTCTTTGCTGTCTTGTGAAAAAAAATATTCCATTCAAGATTCCCTGCTCTACTTTTTAGCTTCTATGCTGAGTGATGTGTGCAAATGTAACAATTTTCACTTGGAGTCGCAACATGCATTGTACGTCAATATAAAATATTGTTTCCAATTTAATATCAATTCGTCATTCATATAACATTAATGTCATCTTTATATTTTTTTTAATCGAAGATTTACAATGTTTATGACATGCGTTTAAATTTATTTCAACAAATTCTGGAATTAAATCTGATTTTCATTTAGTTTTTGATGTTGGAATCCAGGAAACCATACATGTATCAAGGTTTTGGACTGATAAAGAAATTCAGTTGTTTTTTTCATCATAGAGATTTGTAGCTAAAAAATAAATATCCAATGCTTGGTCTTTCCAGTCATTTGAAATATCGTAATAATTTTCTCAAATTGAAATGTTGCAAGAAAATTGCATTAGGAAGTCCCATTTGTGACTGGCAAATATCAAAAAGCGTTTGACGCATTCATTTGTCAATTTCATCTGCGGAAAATTACAGATTCTCTTAATATGTTTGTAAAATGTGGCCTTAAATGTGAAAATGAAAAATTGGAAACAATGATTGAAAAAAAGGATATTGTGTCATTTTATTTGGATTTTCTATTAATTATTACCATTATTACCCTAAATACTCAACAAATTTTACATACAGGTAAAGTTTTAAGTAGTTTATTGAACGTATAAAAAGTTTCAAGGGTGATCTTCATAAAAATTCCAAGATTGTGTTCCTTGACTTCTTTACCTTTAAATAGCATGTACTTTGTCCAGTGACGAAGGATCGATTTTGTTGAGGATTTAGGTCATAGATAATTAATCACATTTTCTATGGAAAAAGTTTTAGTACAAAAAAGTTGTCTTCAACTAATTTACTTTTTTATTTTTCTTAAATCAGTAAGCTTATCCCTGTATTTTATTTCTTTTTCAATGATATGTGTTTATTTTCTAGATGTTCCTTAATGGGTTTTGATCTCAATCGTCATTGGTTAGAACCATCCCCCTGGGCCCACCCTACCCTGTATGCCACCAAAACACTACTTATGGAGTTGGACAGGAGCCCTGTAAGTGTTTAGTGCTGTGTTCAGCTTCATGTGGCTTTATTGTTTTTTATATATGTTTATTGTTGTTATTTTACACTAAGTCTATTACATGCAGTTTGATCATTTTCCAGTCACAAGAACAGCAAGATTATTTTTACCAGGCTTCTGCTCTATTTTTAACCATGCATGTACACCGGCATTGTCATATATAATAAGTGAAACTCCTTCAAGTACACCGTTAAAACCAATCCCACAAATAAATGAGTTTGAACGGATGTAGCTGAAAGTGCATACTATTAAGTACATGTAGTTTGTAGATTGTGCTGACTGGGACACTGGTGTTGGGTTGTTAATTGGGAGCTTCCTGTGCCCTGGTGCCCTCTGTGCTAGAGGGCATCATGTGGTCAATTTATTTTGGTGTTTTTCTCCATGTGTACTGTGCTGTCTTGTTTGTTACACGTGTCGTTAAGGGTGGGCTGCTGAACTCGGATGTCAGGCCGTAAGATGTCTGAAATAACACACAACGGCGAAAAACCCTAATCAATCAAACAAATCTATCTTTGGAACACAGGTTTTCAATAATTTTAAATAAAATACAATATTCAACCTAAATTTACCATTTTTGTGTAAATTGATGTGTCACTTTAGTAAATGTTTACACAAATAGGCAAAGTTGCTCAATAGCATATTACATTTAAGCCATGTATTACAGTATAGCTATGTCAAATCGCAATGCAGTTCTGTGTGATGGTTTCAAATCAAACTGGCTTATCTTTTGAACAACCCAACCCAGAGCTCTAATTATACAAAGAATAACAAGTGGATAGAAAGACTTTTCCAAATTGGAAACTATGACATTCAAGTAATGAGATATGTGTGTCAGGTACACCCAGGTAATCAGCATTTATATTAGACTTCATTCCTTGGGTCGCTTTTTTATCGACATTTAGCATTCTCTGCTAAATCCATTTGCTAATAGAAGTTTCTTTGGATTATTATTTTGGGAATTCTTTAATTTTCCGCCTGCCAATAAAAACCTGCGGAAGTTTCCCCGTTGAGCTGGCCGGTGACATGCAAAGGAACCATTAACTAGGGCTCAAGTTAAGCAGACGTACTTGATTTACCCAGAATCCTTTGAAGCCCTGAATAAAAGAAAAAGGCCTGTCAACGCTAAACTGGCAATTTGTCAAACTTCCACTTTACCTTGTAATTTTTCTCACTCTAAAAGCTTCCCCACATTTTTTTAGTCTGAGAATTGTTTAGAAACCCAAGCAGACAGCGCACTGGCGGCTAAACCTCGTTTACTCACAGTTATTTGAAATTGGTTTATATAATGCTCACAACACTCAAAACACACCACCACCGGGAGAGCATTGTGAGTCTGTAACTTGGAATGCAAAAATATTACACCTTTCTTGGCTGCTTTTCAAACAAATGAAAATATGCAATGTTTTTCTTGGAACAACTAATATGAGAATGTACACTGTAATTAAACACAACTGAATTATTTTGTAAACATTTTGGTGAATAAAGAATTCAATATTTTTAACACTTGTTTTTGTAAACTGCATGACAGATATGGTGGGTTCCAAAACATTTATGCTTTAGTTGCTTTTCTTTACATTCCTTAAAAATGTCATTTTTCCATTGGTTTACGTTGCTCGACGGTTGTCTTTATTTTGGTACATGATCGATTTATAGTGTTAAGAAGCTGCTACTTTGTCATCTATGTATTAGTAATCAATATTTAATTTCTTAAAGAATATCATACCAGAACAATTGTTTCAAATAAACTTAAACTATACAAGTTTTTTTCACCTATTGCTTTTTCTCGCTGTATTTCATGCAAATTATTTTATCTATGCAAACATTTGTCTGGCAAACTGAAAAATCTGGTTTGTAATCAAAGTTATTTTAATACAAAAAACGTAGCGAGGAAACCAGCGATAATTTTAAAGTGATATGTAACATTATACATGTAAATTATTTTCCTTAATTGTCTTTCGATTTTTTCTTCAGAAATATGAGATGGACTTTTTCATAGATATTCACGCCCATTCTACAATGATGAGTGGTTTTATGTATGGCAATATTTACGAGGACTCGGAAAGGTATGAGCGACAGTCAATTTTCCCCAAACTTCTGGAAGCAAATGCTGAAGACTTCTCGTTGGGCAATACAAACTTTAACAAAGATACTGTCAAAGCTGGAACCGGAAGAAGGTAAGGAGAAATTGAACATTTATTTCCGGATAATTCAAATCAGAATTGATATTTTTTTTTGGGGTTTTTGGTTTTGTTTTGTTCGCAATTTTGTTGTTGTTGTTGCATGAAAGGATAACTGATTACCATGCAATTGTTTTTAATGCAACTTTTTCTTCCAGATATGAAAACTAACAAACTTGGGGAAATATATTCAGAATAACTAATTTTTGTATCAAACTGTTTAGTCCACAATTAAACAACATTGTTTTATTCGGGACAGAAACAAGTCTTAATAATGGTCATGACCATGTAACATTACAATCAAAATCAGATTTGGACAATTAGGTATTTTTCTCTATGCACTGGCACCCATAATGGACATCCTGAATACAGGTCTATTAAGCCTCAAAACCTTTATCACAACTATATTGATTTTCTTGTGCACACACATACCCCTGTCAATCAATACCCATTTTAACACAGACAACAGAATGTTATATCACTTCCTGTTAATCTGTAGTCGGGATGCTGAAGTTAACGCAGGTTTTAATCAAGTTTAACTTACCCTAAATCTTCCACAAATTCAACCCCTTTACGACTTACAAACTACATGTTATGCATAGACTGAAAAGTGTTGAAACTCTTGAGATGTTTAGGGTGTTACGACTTGAAGCTACCGGAAAATGTCAATTTAACCTTAAGGTTAGATTTGTTCAGGATTTAGGGTACATGTATGTTACTTGAATTATCTTCGGTTTGTATATGTACATATACATGTATATACTTCAAGGCACAATAAAAATTAATGCAGGATTGCACATGTACATGTAACTGACGGAATGCATATAGCAGGTGAACCTACATGTATATATCAGCAGTCACATTTGTTATCTTATAAATTTAAAGCCTTGCAGATGTCTTGAATACATTTAGCTGAGGTCAGACAGTGTATCAACCCGTCTCATCACCCGTATATGACACATCCTATTAGCAAAATTTGAATATTTGGGATCAAAAGGGATGCTACACTGTATTCTTGCTTGAATTTTATCAATAAAGTAACTTTGCTGCTAAACATTTTCTTCTGTAATCAACCTGCTTTTTATGAGCTTCCTGTAGTCTGGTGTCCTCTGAGCTAAGGGGCATCAGGAAGCCTAATTATTGTTATGTCCTGTGGTGTGTTGTGCTTTACCATTGTTGTGAAGAGGGATTTCCTTCACCCATTTGGCTGGCACGCCATCATATGACTAAAATAACATTAACTCAATCAAACAAACAAAATTACATTCTGCCTTTAATATGTTCCATAGATAGCATTTCTTGGCTTCTAGGAAACAAGTTTTATAAAGAACAGCCTTGATTAAACTCTACCAAATGCCTTCATAGAATTAGTACTTTATGTTACATGTTTTTGTCAGAATCATCATTTTACCCTGGGAATTAAGATGTGAAAATTTGTCTTCTTCTCCGAATCAGTTTTTCTTTCTAATACTCTACAAATGAGTTTGGTAACTCAAAATGAAATAATTAAATTGGAGACATTACAATTTGTGAATACGTCTAGCGATCAGTCTTTTGTATGGAAGATAACTAAATTTTGTTTAATACGTAAAGATTCCAATCTCTTAGAACTTGGATAGTTGGAAGTTTTAAAGGCTAATGTTTGTTTTTCTTACTTTGGTGTGCCATAATCAGCATGTAATGGTGTCTGAATTCGTGCTAATTCCTTTAAAGTCATGATGCAGGAAGCCTCTCTTAACAGACTCCTTCCATCCATCAAATATTGACTACTTGGCGATCCATTGCCAATTTGGGCATGCATCTTAATTAGCTTTTGTCCAGCAATATTAACAGCCTTTAAAATGTCAGCACTTGTATTCACTATGCAAAATGCTGAGTGGTTTGGTCAGCTGGTCAGAATGTCCCATTATCTAGACATTGTTATAATTACTGGAGAACACAGGCTGCTGCTCACAAATTTACCACCAGTTTCATTTTGGCCGATTCAACATTAAGAGGCTCCAGAACCTGTACAATTTCAATATTGACTTTTGCCCATGCTACTTGCACTTGCCCCCCACCCTACACACGCACAAAAAAAAAGACATCTTAAATTATATGTGGTGAATGAAATTTGATTTAACTTCATGTGAACTAGTAGTTTAGGAATATGTCAATATAAAACATAACCATTTTACTAAATAAATAATCTTGGTTTTACATTATAATAATTTTGCATTTTTTATTTATTTATTTTATTTATAAATTTATTTATATATTGTATGTGTTTGTGTCTTTTCCATGCATTGTTGTTTTTTTAATGCCTCAATGTATTTTTTCAATATGAATATAGCAGAAAGGTGTTAAATCTTTTATAAAGAAATATGGTTACCCCTCTTCTAGAGCCTCAATCTAAGCCAATTCCCATTATGACAGGATCCTGAATGGGGTTTGACATAGGGGTCATTCGCTGTAATGAACACTTATTCTGTTATCACTTCATTATAAACCATTGTTGTGAGATAATCTCTCAGCTTATTCTTTGGGGAGGCAATTAACCCAGCCAAAGTCAAATTGAAGCAGTAAGAAGATTAAGTGGCTCAAACGCGCAATTTCTATGCAGAATCACATTCCGCATCATTTGCATACCCATGTGTTGATAGCAGGTTATTTGACCTAAACGAGAACTTTTATTTTCAGAACATATGGCGTATTACGCCTAATACTTTTTCCTTAACAATGCACAAATACTGATTGTCATTAATTTTACAGTAATAATCAGTTAAAAAACGTAATTTGATAAAGTATAAATTGACAACCAAAACAAGGCATAGAATAATATCTGGAAATGACAAATTCCTGTCATCATCTTGAGTGAAATATTGACTGCATAAATCTATCTTTTGTTTTATCGATGTTTTGCCAAATACATTAATCTAAGGAAGTTGGAATTTAGACATTGTCAGGTGATATCTGATAATTTCCCAAATTGGATGGTTTGTATCAAATTTATATTATGACTATTTTCAATGCTCATTTAGTGGGTTGTGTAACTTTCAGTCCTTTGAGCTAACAGTGAACAAACTTGACCTTGTTACATCAGTGAGCTTTCCCAGAAAATAGTTACATGTAAATTCCAGTTTAAAAACTGTTTCAATATTAATACATCTTGTAAGTTGCAACATTTTGGTGGCCATACATCATTTTTTGTTGGTTAACAAAACGTTTTTATCATTGCATTAATTTGACCAAAATCCTTGCGCGAGTTTAAATGGCGGATTACACATGCTCATGAGTAGTTCTTTGTCACTGTGAGTGGATCATCCGTGATAATTTTACAAAGTGTTACCCAAAGGCAAATTTCAATAAAATATTTAATGAATCTCATAAAAAGAACCTATGTGCATATACAGTGCAGGATTTGTGTCCAGCTCAATGCTGTTGTAGACCGACCTGAGACAACTTTAGCTGATACGTCATCACATCTCCCTGTTTAAGACCTATTTATTTTCCCTACTGAATATCATTTCCAGGTTCAGTTTAATTGGTCAAGCATAATATGCCATATTATGGTTGTTAATTTGTATGCAAAACAGATTATACCTTACAAAAATGTGGCATGATAGAGGCGTTAGTAGTGATAGTGGTCAGTTAGTAGTTATAGTGGCGTTACATGGTTGAAAGTTCTCACATTCTCTCCTGAGCATTTATATGCCGAAAAACTCCTGTTTTCCTTCTGCAGAGGAAACCAAACGGAAATGCTTGGAGGGAGAAGCTTACTGGATTAAAACACTTCAAACATTATATCCATTGGGTTTCAACCTTGAACCAGGTAAAGGCTCCAAGGTTGACATTATTTCTTTTGTTCTACAATATGACCATCCTAGCACCAGGTTTGCAAGTCTCCTAATACAGGAATATCAAAACTTTGTACCTAAAATAGTTAAGCCTCTATCACAGAGACCTATCATAAGCGTACAAGATGAACAAATCTCTCAAGGACCTCTTGGTTAAGACGAAACTCCCTTCTGTATCAGGTTGCCCTTAACTGCCCTCATCTTCATTTGGTAGACTAATGGGTTTACTACTAACTCTAAACGATACATTTTTCAGGTTGTGCTTATTTTAACCCATACCTAATATCTATGTGTGTTACATATTTGCCACATATTTATCTTCACAATTTACATGTTACATATATTGCTTTTTCACGAGATGCGCCTTTATGTTATCAAGAACAACTCGAGATTCAGGTCTACCTAGAGAATTGATCTAGAACGTGAGATAATTTATCGACTTCAATTAGTCGATATCTCTGTGCCAGTGTGATTACTCATGACAAAAATATATGGAATGTCAAACGACTGCTTTTAAATTTTTTCACTCAAGGTTCCCTAAGTATAATAAGACATGGTAGACTAATCGCAACAAAGAACTTTGCATCTTTTGATTATTTGTAGGGTATATAAAGTTTGCTATGTCAAGGATGCTGTGAAGATCATAAGCATGAATATTTTAACAGAAAATTTATCAAGACATTTCCCATTTAGTCCGGCCTCGTTATTGACTTCTGTCACATATGGCTATGTAATTACAATGAAGTGGTATGTTTTACATTCCCTCCATAGTTTCTTGGCGCTGAGTAAATATTAATGAATTTTATGAAGTGTGAGTAAAAGATTATCCGTGATTAGTCTATTAAATACAGAGAATATCTCTCTCGTCTGTTTGTTATTAAAATCACTCACCAGAGGCTTGTGAGTTTGAATATGAACAGATTAGGGAGATGAGAATGGTCTTAATAAAAAGAAAGATGATATCCCTTCTTTACTTTTTGCCTCGGTACTTTTAAAATGACTATTGATATTGAAGAACAATCAAGAAAGGAAAGGATATTGATCAACTGATTGACTCACTCTATGTTCCAGGATCAAGTTCACTTATATTTCAATGGTGCAATTCACCACTTGTACATTGTAACTTCATTTTGTGACGTTCATTGGTTTGTATTCTTGAAACACTGCTTGCACATGTATTTGATCCCTAATGTAATTTGTATTTACTTGCAAATCACTATGAGACCTATAGTAAAGGTAAAAATCCTATTTTCATTTTTTTTAAAAATCTTTTTTAGTTTTTTGTTGTAGAAATATATGTTGACTTTAAACTAAATTCAGTATACATGAATCATGGCATGTTAACAATATGATTCATCATGATAAACTACCCTACATGTACTAGCACATATAATTATTTATAGAGAATTTATTCTTTTGATCCTTGGGACATTTACATTATTCTTGGCAAATGGTGACCTGTAAAACATCAAGGTCCCTGGTGTAGTATTAATTTCAGTCAAATTACATTCCATTAGGTTGACAATTCTCACCAGATAGAAATCTTGAAGATGGATAAGCTATAAAACTGTCTGGATTTCCTCCAGGTATACTTCTCTGCCGGCTCATATGGACTCCGTGAATAATAGACAATTTTTTTCAATTTTACCTGAGAATTAGAGGACCCTGGGCAGAATGTTTTATTCAGCCCTGTTGTCATCTATACTTGGAATAAGAAACGAAAGGGTCATGCTTCCTTGATGTCCCTGTTACTGCATGGTTTCATTTACAGATAAACATATTTTTATTTTACTTTTGTCATGTGTAGGAAACGGTTCTTTTTCTAGAATTTCACACTTGTTGTATGGATACATTATACTGAGATTTAGAACAACAATACTGTTCAGAGTGCTGTATGCCATTAATCCAAGTGTTCCATTTCACCAAACAAGACTCGCTTCAAGATCCGATGTCTATTAAGAAAATGATCTGTTATGCTTTCTTTGAGATCTTTATACATATATATATTTTTTTTCTTCAAATTATTGGAACATTTACCATATGTGCAGGCAAAGAGCAACCAATAAAAGACCAAAGTACCTAGTTCTCATTTCATTCCATTAACTTAAAAAGTCTTGCCAGGTGGAAAAAATCTTGAGGACAGACTAACTAAACTATCCCTGTTATCTCCTTCAGGAATCTGCCTGATTCTGCCATATCAAATTGACCTATGTTGGACTTATTTCCAATTTCACCAAAATTTTCGCAATGGATCTGGATTCAACTCTCTATTCTCAGACTACATCTCGGATATTTCCACAGCCGAGTCCTGTGCTATTTTGTGTTATTTTACTAGTGATAACATTCAACAGTAAATGTGTCAAATAGACATGACAATAAAAGCAATTGGGATGTCTCTTTGATGTCTTTACATGTTTATTTAATTATCTGCACATAACAACATATAAAAGATCACAGACAGTTCCTGATACATCAATCATTTTGCCCTGATTTTATTCCATTATTTAAGTCTGACCAGATAAAAAAGGTATTGGGAAAAAGAACTAAATTACCACTGTGATTTCCTTAAGGTATATATTCCTGAGTGACATCAAGTCAGCTAGTAGTGGGCATAGCATAACAATATGCTTTCTCTGCATCGCACTTACCTGTGAAGAGCTTCAATGATTGGGTTTTTTCAATTCCCTAAAATCGGATCAAGCGAGATCAAGAACAAACAGAGCTCTGAGGCCCGGTGGGGACATGTTTATCCCCTTATTTTGGGGTTCACATATTGACTTATAAAGGGAGTGTTAAACAATGTTGACTTCCAAGAATAGATATCCAAGAATGAGTCTTGTATATGAGACAATTGTTCACATTAGAAATACTCGCCAGAAAGCATAAGAGTCAATTATCCACGTCAAGCAGCATAATGCGGCAACAAGGACAATCCTAATATATGTAAAAGCCTGAAAATCGACATGTTTGCTGAGGATTATGTAAGTTTCATTCATTGGTTTTAATTCATGATGCTATCACATGCAATATCTGACATCATCAGCTTTCAAAATGTCTCCACGATGCCTCCAAGATCTGTCTTGTTGTCAATATACATAGGAGATTTTGCATGACCAGATTGACTTCCAAAATGCCAAAATCTGTTGCCTTATCATTTGAGATGTTCAAGTGAAAGAGCTGAGCACAACCCAACTGTTAACGATGTCCTTAGACTTAGTGTTCTATAATAGAAAGGGCAATATGTTTCCAACTTACAGCAATGCTGTCATACTTACATGTAGCACTGGGATAAGAGGGCTACCCTTGCATTGACTTAACGCTATTTGGTTGTAATAGTTACTGCATACTGTTGCAATACACCGCCGTCATATAAGTGAAATACCCTTGGTGTCTGGCCGTACATGTATGCCCCTTTAACAAACGACAGTGTTTTGTTTTTCCTGTTTTCACCCAGCTCTCTGAAATCTTTCTAACTTAGACAGAAACTGGACTTAAAAAAGAAAATTCTCGAGAAAAAGACCACTCAGCCTTTACACCTTCCTTTCTTCTTCAAACAGACATGATCTTTCACCAAATCTAATACCAATGGATAGAATGACATTAGGCTTGGTGTTTTATTACACCAAACAAAGGACTCACAGGATATCATCTTTATGTCCAATTTATTCAGGTTCATCTTGCCTTTAACTGTAATTGATATCTTGGGAATAATCTTTGGTCACAGATAATGAAACCTGTGGCCAAATAGTCCAATGCCCTTGAGCCCAGTGGTGATTTCATCAGCTAGCCCCATCTGACCAAATATTTTACACTTCTAATAATGACCAAGTCGTAAGTGATAGAATCAGTTTCCAGGTGACTCAGACTAAAGACTTTACAAAAAAACCACAAGGGTTTCTTGTTTGGGGAATAAAGAAACCAAAGACAGTTTGACACAGGGTTTGGATGCAGTGACTAAGTGGGGTTGTCCTGCTTATTGAATTAGGTGCCAATGCTTCAGATAGGCAAAACTCTTCCTGCCCAGTGAAGCTCTCTGGGGTAAGGGGCATCAGGAAGCTGAATTAATTGTGGAGCCCAGGTTTACATCCTGTACATTAAATTGTCATGTTTTGCCTTGTTTGTTGCCAGTGTTGTTGGGGGTTGTTTCGTTCATTCATTTGGCTTACACGTCATGGTGAAAGTCACAACCTGAAGTATGGCGTAAAACCTCAATCAAACAAACTTAGGCTACTTGAACTTTGTCATTAGAAAACCTAGATGCGGTATCTTATTTAATAACATGTCTACAGATCCACTGTAAGTTGCTCTTTAATTTAATAAAAAAAATATCTGATTAATTGAATCCTCACATAATCAACATGAACTACTGCACTTTTGCGCCAACACCATAGAACCATGCTTCTAATGATTAAGATTCTCTGAAACTTTTTTTTGTTTGGTTGCTGGAATTTGATGACAATAATACCTTACGCTGTCCGCAGAATTATATCCTTACACGTTCAACAGCGAGAAAATCTAAGATCAAATTTATTGAGGCCTAAATTTGCCCCTGAAGTCCCTTATTTTGCTCACTCGTGGAATTGCTGTCTTGAGATGGTATTTGCTTGTGCTAATGAATGCCATGGTGACTGGAAGAGCCAATAGTCCCAATGGTGATTTGGACTCATTTTGTCCTCCCTGCTTGCCTACCAAAACAACTATCTAGTATAAAGAAGCAATAAGTGAGCCAGACAACATCATCTCTGTCTGTTAAGCAGTGATACTATCACATTAACCCAGGCCAGATGAGAAAATTGGAAAACTCTGTGAGCAAAGTTATGAAGTAAGGCCAAGGTTTTCCATGTGCTCTTAGTTACATAGAAAAGTGGTATATGAACAGAGGTTACAATCTGGAAATTTGGGCCCTTTGAAAGATAAACTTACTTTCATTGTTTTATTTTCATCCTTGTGTCTTTTCTTTTTTTTTCGTCTTTTTTTTTTGATGTTTTTAAAAAGATTTCTAGAATAATTTATGTTTGGTGAATATAATTTTATATTTTTTCTAAAATGTTTAACACTTTGGGTGTCTTTTGCAACAATTCAGTTAGAGTAAGAAAAGATTGATGAAAGAAAGAGTTAAATTTAGCCTGCTCTGAACCTCTCGGTTTTCACCCCACAGAAGATTTGTATTTTGAACTCCTCCTTTATCTGTCCACATTTATATATTCAGGGAATGCCCATCTCCCTCCTCGGAAGGTGGATCAATATACACTTACACATTGCTAGTACTAATACTATACACAGAGACAGATCAGTATTTTATTATCAGAGAGACAGATATGATATGATCACATTTATTTATTTCTGCTTTTGTGACTGGAAGAGCCCATAGCCCCAATGGTGATTTAAACTCCCTTTGAAAACCAACCTCCAATATAAAGAAGCAATACATGTAAGTGAGCCAGACAACATCATCTTTCTCAATTTACTTAAATTCTGTCATGTTAATCTAGACCAGATGTGAAAATTTGGAAATTCTGGATGCAAAAAAAGAAACACCCATAGGTTTTCTTATGTGTAAACGCACTTTGTTACCTTCATCTTGAATTTTACCTTACTGCAGTTAATTAGTTACAGACTTTTTACAGAAATTAATATTCTGTACATTTGGGCTGATTATAAGGGGAAAGACATTTTGTATGTTTGCTATCTTTCATTTGGATGAAGTTTTCACTTTGCTAAACTTGTAAAATATGGTAAGAAGGCTTAATTTGTTTGAGGGTGCCAAACAGTTCAAGGAACTTCCTTTTTCCTCTGTATAAGAGCTGCAGTCAATCAAACTCAGTCAACCGTACCAAATCCAACCTTCGTTTGAGTATGTCTGATGTATCCCAGAGTTATTCCTGGCTAGCAGACAGTGAAAGGTTTCTCCAATCCCAGGGCAAATCAATAAGTAAATATGGAACATTTTGACTGGTCCCAATTCCCACCAAACTATCTCCAAGCTACAGATAAATCTAATAAAGCTAATGCCATATCGGCAATAACCAGCAGTAGTCTAGTCCAACAACTTCCGTATTGCTGTTGGCTTAAACATGAATAATGTTGAGATAACACACCCTGTGGTAAAATTTCCTAGAAACAGTCTACAATTATTCCACCCCATAGGGTTTGGCTTAAGATATATAGTTTAATAGCATGCTACAAAAAGAAATGTCTTTAATAGATTAAAATAATATGATTGTTAAGGCGCAAAAGGTTTTGGCTTTCTTGAATGTTATTCTTAACTGGAAATCATAACACCATAATTAAACTTCTGCATGCTGCCTTGTGGCAAAGGGCCATGTGTTCAATTCATGTTTTAATAAATAGCACTTGAGGAACATGATCTTTCCAATATTAGCTTCCCAGTGATACAGTAGTAAGTGAGTTCACATTATTTGGTTGTGTTCGGAGTTGTTAAACACCAAACAATCATCAATTACATGCAAAAAAGCAGCAATATTATCACCTCCTAGGGTGTAACTTTTTTATTTCAAGCTCTGGAGAATCACAAAAGAGCAGTGCTACGATCCTTTGTCTTAATTGTGGTATAAGTGTTATAATAATGCATCTGCCCAAACAGTGAATTCAAGTTTCTTTTTAGCTGCAATAAGTATATGTTAATTGTTATATATTTTATTGTAAACATTCTCCAATTGGCATACATGTACTCAGTTCCTTGTAATTCCAATCGTCATTTGACAGCCATATCTCAAAGTTATATTTGTGGGTGGTTGGGTGGGAGACTCCTATGCCCTGGAGTTCTGTGTTAAGGGACATCATGGAGCCGATTTGTGGTGTGTCCTGTTTTTGTCACGTAAAGGTATTGTGGTGTATTCTATGCTGTCGGTGGCACTGGGGGGGGGGGGGGGGGGGGGCTGGCC
>JAVFBZ010148118.1:9329-19822 GCA_032466195.1 Katharina tunicata | reverse complement strand
CCACCATAACTTCGTGGTACCTCTATATTGTCACTTATACCCACCAATAATACCGTCATCAGGATTGATATTTACTACCCCACCATAACTTCGTGGTACCTCTATATTGTCACTTATACCCACCAATAATACCGTCATCAGGATTGATATTTACTACACCACCATAACTTCGTGGTACCTCTATATTGTCACTTATACCCAGATCACATTTTGTCACCACAAGCACATTTTATCACCAAAATCACGTACATGTATTGATCACAAAACAATCATAAGGATATTCGTCAAAAACAGAAGTTAACTATACTACCACAAAAACCTTATCGTCGCTATGGTGTGTTTTTTCTCTCCTGATTTCAACTTCATCCAGACGATGCATTTTTGTGTCAATAGCATTTGGGATAATGAATACCAAAGCCATGTCCAAGTTATACAATCAAAATATTTTGCTGGTTAAATATTGACCATCAAGAAAAGTGAAATTTTTGCTAGGCAGACTCCCAGATATATAATATGTTTAGGGTCACATAGGCCTATTTGTGGTCAGGCCATTAATTACTGTGTCTAATTGGATTTGAAGAATATTCAGTTCATAATCTATAGTCGATACCTAGTTGACAGTTATCCTGTCTAAACGGAATTTATCGTGTCAGATTCAGGGTATTTTGATATCGAGAAATTTACAACTGCTAAAAACAAAACGACAAATTACACTTGGTACATTTTGAAAATGTATATTTGCGCTTTCGGAGGTACACTTACCCCATCTTCCATTCCGAAAGCTCAAATATACATTTTCAAAATGTACAAAGTGTTATTTGTCGTTTTGTTTTTAGCAGTTGTATTGTTAAACCACTCCATACTAAGATCTATTTACAACTGCACATGCCAATATCGAGAAAGTTACGACTGCAGATGACAATGTCGAGAAAGTTACAACTGCAGATGACGATATAGAGAAAGTTACGACTGCAGATGACAATATAGAGAAAGTTACGACTGCAGATAACAATGTCAAGAAAGTTACAACTGCAGATAACAATGTCGAGAAAGTTATAACTGCAGATGACAATATAGAGAAAATTACGACTGCAGATAACAATGTCGAGAAAGTTACAACTGAAGATGACAATATAGAGAAAGTTACGACTGCAGATGACAATATAGAGAAAGTTACGACTGCAGATAACAATGTCGAGAAAGTTGCAACTGCAGATAACAATGTCGAGAAAGTTATAACTGTAGATGACAATATAGAGAAAGTTACGACTGCAGATGACAATATCGAGAAAGTTACAACTGCTGATGTCAATATCGAGAAAGTTACAACAGCAGGTGACAATATCGAGAAAGTTACAACTGCAGATAACAATATCGAGACAGTTACAACAGCAGGTGACAATATCGAGACAGTTACAACTGCAGATAGCAATATCGAGACAGTTACAACAGCAGGTGACAATATAGAGAAAGTTACAACTACATATCGTGCGGAGAAAGGCATCACCTATCTATTTATATTAGCTATATTGCCAGCTTTGCATATTTGTACGAACATATTTTCACAAATTATTGCTTTGTAGCTTATAGAAACTCCATTTTATGGGTGTTGGACAACAGTTACAGTGAAAAAAACTTAACTATAGGAATATATACGTATATATATATTCGTGAGGCAATAAGCTCACTTTAATATCTCTTGTTAAGTTATATAGCCGTTGCTTTTAAGGCCACGTGTTATAGCTGTCCGGTCTATAACTTAAAATGATGGCGCAGGTTGATTTTCAGATATAAGGACTACTTTACGGACAACATTACCTGGTTTATAGAGGAACCGCTGTTATATCACTTAAAAGCAAGTCTGAGTTAGAAAAGCTTGGGTGACAGGAGCTAAGGAATTTCACATCCACGATAAAATGTCAAAGCCATTAAACTGAGATTTACGTGTTTATATTATTGCGTACAATAATTGTACATTTAGCTTAGATGGACTATCGGGAAAGTTCATACGTGTATAAACTCATCAAACTATTTATGCTCTACTCTCATAAGTTTGGTTAGTAAATTTGTTATCAACAGATGATTAATTATTAATACTAAGTCGTATTTCACCCTGCTGGCCTTTCAACTTATGTGAGAAAGTATAACTTCATATTATTTTCCGATGTTTTTATTGTTTGTTGTTTATTGCATGACCTTAAGTACAGCGTCAAAACCCAATCAAACAGATCATATTTGCATAATGAGTAGATAAGTGTTAGTAGTGTTGCTTATAATTGTCTATTCTTATGGACCAATTTAAAAAGATGGTGACAATGCGAAGCTAGATGATATCCCTGAGATCTGATAGCTCAAATCTCGGGAGTTTCTAATAGTCGTGCGTCTTGATGAGTCTTCACAGTTTCATTAACTACCCTTATTGGATGCATTCAGGCAGATTTCTAATATCACTTCACGATATCACCGTCTACTACAGAGATATGAGATGGGAATCTATACCGTGATCGTTAACGTCCTGCTATTCACTTTGATATTTGCTTCAGATGACCTGCCATTTGCCTGAAGTTAATACTCTTGAAAGAAGCATCTGTCGTTTTTTGGTTTCTGAATGTTTAATTTAATGTGTTCAGTGATAGTCGATGGGGGAAGCTTTTACCAAAACGTCTCAGACTTATAGGACTATAGGACTAACACCTTATCCGTGGACCCGTTCCAAAATAACGGACCATATCAGCAACTTTCAATTCCCCTTCACTTAAACTTATCAAATTATATAATAATTATGCGCAAAAACACCCCAGTGACGGATTTCGGCATGGGTGGGATAATCCTATCCTATTTCTGATAACAGAAGTTTCAGCCTATCACTTGGGGTGGGGTGGGGTGGGGTTGGGGGGGGTTGGGGGGGGGGGATTTAATGAGCAATGCGCGCGTGTTTTTTGACTGACCAACCTAAACTTCTCTTATTCATGCTGATTGTTTTAAAGTCCATGTTACCCCTAATCTCCCAAAATGTAAACAGAGCAAACTTCTTAACCCATGAGCCCATTGAATACATTGAATAAAATTCAATCGTCAACAATTATTTTCCATCCTTTAACATACTTAAAGAATATTGTGTATGTAAATATACTTAAAACGAAACATTTGTGGAAATAACGGTTTAGAACCACATTAAAAAATTTTCAATTAGACGATGTCAACGAGCTTAATGGCACAGAAAACAATAACAGATTTGTACGATCCGCTCCTAACGTAACAAAAGTGCGCATGCTTTTATATCATTTAATTTGGTTAATGTTACTTTCTGTGAATTTCTCATCTTTCAAAGAAAATTCAGTTGTATTTCTTTCAGTCGATGTCTATCTGGAATTTTTTGGTCAATTACCTCTTCAACGAGGTTAATAATAGACTCGTTATCACACTGTATGGGTAGAATGCTCCGTATAAACTGTAATTGGGCTGATATTCGTAATAGGGCGCACCATTATGTTCGTTTTAGGAAAATATGCTTGCTGAATAATAAGATATAATCTATGGCTAATAACAAAAATTATCTGCTTTCAGACAAGTTCGACCTAAGTTGTTACAACTTGTGAGAATCGCTACGTAACAATGCATCGAACGTTAATTTAATTCAATTGGTATCGTAGATTACATTTTTGAATCGAGATTCACTGAAGGAATGTATATTAAGATCAATTACATAAATCCAAGCATTATTAAACTATCTCGGTTGATTTACTTGAGCTGTGCGTGTTTGAGATTTCGTTTTATCCATATTTTATTATGAAGTAGGAACAGTATTGATATCAGAATGTTTATCTTAGAGAATTAAACCATCCAGTTTAACGTTCTTTACAAAGACTACAACGTGGAATTCAACTGATAGGTGTTTATAATCACCTCGTTCAGCACATGACATATCTCTGATCCACTGACCCTTTACATTATTCACTAAATTTATCTGCTGATGTTGTCTGCCTGAGGTCTGTAATTTTGGCATCGTTCCTTTGGAATGACGAGTAATAATCTCCTCCGACAGAAACTATCATCAGAGATCCAGTTGCATTAAGAAAAGCCCCCTTATCTGATGGTGAAAGTCGATGTTGCGTACATCTGATAATCTAATCTGATACATTTCACACCGATGTAATAATGCTGTTAAAAAGTTTATGTTTAAAACATATCTAGGTAACATGTATTGTTGTCACCTGTGGGTAAATTTTTTAAGAAAACCATGGAGTCCATGCGTGTTATGTACACTAAAACATTTAGAGGGCTCCTTCATTATAGGGCAGGTTGTAGCGCCAGTTGGATGTTTTCAATAAATAACGTGTCATCGTTTGGTGAAGTTATTCGTAGGTCTACCTACTCGTTTAAATGCAGACTGGAATCTTGCGAAAATATTCTTGTAAAAACCATCTTAAACAGTGCTATCTTCATGTTCTCCAAGATAAACCAACACTGGCGGAATACTTTGTACATTCATAGGCTAAATTGATAAATGTGTATCTCCTGGAATATTTGTACAGTAGCAGTCTATAATCTGACCGCAATGTATTTGCGGAAACCTCGTTTTTGTTTCTGTAAACCTATATGGGCATATGTCTGAAATAAAACTATATTATTGTTATTATTATTTTTATTATAGACTGGCAAGGTCTGGGATAATCTGATACATATCAAACCAAATAAAGCCGTTCATGCGATAATCTGATACATATCACACCAAATAAAGCTGTTCAAGCGATAAGCTGATACATATCACACCAAATAAAGCTGTTCAAGCGATAATCTGATACATTTCACACCAAATAAAGCTGTTCAAGCGATAATCTGATGCATATCACACCAAATACAGCTCTTCCCGCGATAATCTGATTCATATCACACCAAATAAAGCTGTCCAAGCCATAATCTGATACATATCACACCAAACAAAGCTGTTCAAGCGATTAACTGCTACATATCACATCAAATAAAGCTTTTCGTGCGATAATCTGATACATACAATGTATCATACCACATAAAGTTGTTCAAGCGATAATCTGAAACATATCACATCAAATAAAGCTGTTCATACGATAATCTGATACATACCACACCACATAAAGCTGTTCATGCGATAATCTGATACATATCACACCAAATAAAGCTGTTCATACGATAATCTGATACATATCACACCTAATAAAGCTGATCATACGATAATCTTATACACATCGCACCAAATAAAGCTGCTCATGTGATAATCTGATACATAGCAAACCAAATAAAGCTGTTCAAGCGATAAGCTGATACATATCACACCAAATAAAGCTGTTCAAGCGATAATCTGATACATTTCACACCAAATAAAGCTGTTCAAGCGATAATCTGATGCATATCACACCAAATACAGCTCTTCCCGCGATAATCTGATTCATATCACACCAAATAAAGCTGTCCAAGCCATAATCTGATACATATCACACCAAACAAAGCTGTTCAAGCGATTAACTGCTACATATCACATCAAATAAAGCTTTTCGTGCGATAATCTGATACATACAATGTATCATACCACATAAAGTTGTTCAAGCGATAATCTGAAACATATCACATCAAATAAAGCTGTTCATACGATAATCTGATACATACCACACCACATAAAGCTGTTCATGCGATAATCTGATACATATCACACCAAATAAAGCTGTTCATACGATAATCTGATACATATCACACCTAATAAAGCTGATCATACGATAATCTTATACACATCGCACCAAATAAAGCTGCTCATGTGATAATCTGATACATAGCAAACCAAATAAAGCTGTTTCAGCGATAATCTGATACATGTCATACCAAATAAAGCTGTTAATTTGATACATATATCACACCAAATAAAGCTGTTCATGCGATAATCTGATACCTATCACACCAAATAAAGCTATATATACCGGTAATTGTTATGAATGAACCCATAGTTAGCACGCCAATACAACGATGTAATTATACGACGTTGTCCGTAAGTCATTTAGTTCCAAGTAACTGTAAAACGCCATGCTACTAAATACTATGGAACAATCAAACTGTGTTAACATTTCATCTCAACAAATTTGCCAACCTCGGGATTACAATTATTTATTTTTTGGGTACTATTATTTTGTTAATCTACCGTACAATATTTTCCTGTTACTTTTTTCTGGACAAAGAAGCATTTACAAACAAATAAATACTACTAGTTAAAAAAACTGTTGTATTTACAGCATGTCTTTGAGCAAGGATTGTTGGTTAAGGCAACAAACGAATTGCTATGATATTTTTCTTCCATTACCTTGGACCAGTAGATTGTTTAAAATTTAACTAAAAGTTGGTGTGATGCAAATGTATCATTAGATCACTTGTCAAGTCTTTTATAATCTATACCATCACCAGCACATATCTTTAGCCAAATGAAAACTGCACACAACGTTAGGAATTTGTGACAATTTTTTGTGTGATAATTCTTATAATGTTGAAAAAATGTCAAGACGGGCAATCAATGACAGTTTGGTTTTCAGTAAACTGTGTTAGCTTATCCTGTAACCACCGTCAAGCTGACACCGCCTCACTGGTACCGTCAAACTGACACTTCCAAACTGACACTGCCAAGCTGGCACCATCAAGCTGACACGCCTAGCTGACACCGCCAAGCTGACACCGCCTAGCTGACACCGCCAAGCTGACACCGTCAAACTGACACCGCCAAGCTGAAAGCGTCAAACTGACACCGCCTAGCTGACACCGTCAAGCTGACACCGCCTAGCTGACACCATCAAGCTGACACCGGCAAGCTGACACAGCCTAGCTGACACCGCCAAGCTGACACCGTTTAGCTGACACCGTCAAGCTGACACCGCCAAACTGACACAGCCAAGCTGACACCGTCAAACTAATACCGCCAAGCTGACACCGTCAAGCTGACACCGTCAAGCTGACATTTCAATCCTAAACCGACCAAAGAGGTGAACAACACAGTTCCTATAATTACGGCGGTCAGTCTTACCCAGTGTCCATAATTCACGAATATTAGTAATAAACTTCATTAGAAGACAGGGGTTCCTGATCATCAACCCCCTCTTTGGTCAAAACAGTTCAGCCCTGATGCACACAAAGACCGTTGACTTGAAAGTCATCGACCCACAGCAGTTCATCTCTGTCCATGATAATTGGCCCATTCACAGACAATCATATGCTGAAGGTGTTATCAGCCTCGTAAAATCGTCCATCAGCTGTCAAAGTCCAATTATAACATAATCAAAACACAATTGGACGCGAATCATTCTTCATTTCCCTGTCTCATCCTGTTTCCACTCAGTTCCCTGGACAAAAACATCATAGAGATTTGGAGGCTGCCTGAACTAAAGATACGCGATTCTTCTTATTGTCCAGTGTTGGAATGAGCTACTGTTGTCTCGATCATTATTGTCGGGGCAGATATTTTAAAATTTACTTGTTTTAAGGGTTTATATTTTTATGTCTATTTTTTAATACTTTAATACGAACTTTGGCTCAATGGTATAAACGGGAAAAGTAAATTAAGGTACAGACTGTATGAAGACGGTATTGGCAGCTTTTTGTAGATTCTCAATTTGCAGACACACATAACTTTTCTAATGTCGTTTTAAAGCTGGTAGAGACATAATTTTTCATGGACTTTAAAGATTAAAGTCACACGGAAGTCATAGTTAACTGTAAAATATGTCTTTTTCGTTTGAATAAAACCCAATTCAAGACCCCATTTAAGATTATATTGGTGTTATTTGTAAGACACTGTAAGATAATGGGTTTTAGTTCCTCGGTCTTTCACTAAAAATGACAGCATGCTTATTTTAAGAGATAAGACACTATACGAACCTTCTACTCTTGCCTGAAGCGACGCCACTACTGTACCACTTAAAAACATGTCTACTTTAGATAATCTTTAAGAACGTTTTATGGTAACAGTTTACAAACCCTTTAAACAAAATCGTTAAGTTGTATACCATTTACAATAAACTTTGTTAATTCTTCTACTTAAATCAAGACTGATGTGAACTTACAGTCAAACTTTGCTGATGGCTTACGTTATTATTGAGGCACACATGCAATCTAGAAAACAATGTGTATTCTGTCAGCAGAAAATAATAATACCTTTTCTGATTTTAATTGTCTGAACATCAATAGTTTATTTATTTATTTATTCAATTAGCGAGAAAGTTATCTCTTTCTTTTATTTATTGGGAGTTTCAATAGCCGTGATTTGTGGTCAATTAAAAACCCTTTGAATTAGTGTGAATACAAACGCACATTCATGTAAATTTGTTTTTGTTCATATACAAATGCAATTGTTGTTTTCCTTTTGTCTCATATTTCATATGCCATTTTGATCACAATTTGAACGCCATGTTGGTTTTAAACAAATAGATGCCCCTTACTTTTGCCAGCGTCCACCCTTCGACGCTTCAGCGGCCGTGTCTCTTGATGAGTGTTCGTGGCTTTATTAAAACTCTTATTGGATGTATTCAAGCTGATGTCCAATAACATTTCACGATGCTACTATCTGCAACAGAGCTGTGATTGAAACCTCGCTCAACTTATCGAGCTTATCGTTATGGAAAACGTCCTGTTCATTCAGTTTGAAATTTGTTCACAGGCCACTTATTACTTGTCGTATATTGTTCACTTATTACGCTGGTAAGAAATGTCTGTTATTTATTGCAATATGAATACTTTCTCGTTTGTCTGGTTTCGATATTAATCGCTTATACGTACGTCCAATAATTGTCCACACAATATAATGTGCCAAAACGGTTCAGACATTTACATTTGATCTGCCGACCCGTTACATAACGTGGGACCCGAAACACTCGTCTGTCTGTTCCAGGAGTATTAGTTTGGAATTTTTCATCCAGATGCCCGCCTCGATGGACGTCTGCCAGTTATCTAAGAAACATATTTGGAAGCGATTGAATGTGCCTTTAGAACTTGTCGGTAGGTAATGGATTGAGGAAATATATTTACTGTGAGAACAAGTGGAATGTTTTATATGTATGGCAAAAGTATATGCCAACCGACTCAGGTGGTCTATATCATTGCCTGCACGTATTTTGTATAGTTGTCAAAGATTGATAACTGATCCTGTAAACTAAGAAATTATTTTCAAACAGTTGTAATCTTGTGGAGTTAAAAGAATTCTTACAATCTTTTATAATCCTACTAAAAAACAAATCTAAAGTTAACATAATGATACTTCTCAGGTCAAATAATAATAAAACCAAATTCAACCACTGACCAGTGTTTGTAATCAATTCCATTCTATCGATAGGCTACTCCTACCATTATAGCTGTTAACAGTTTCGGCTGATAACTGTCAGTCCTCCGGGTTGTGTCTCTCTGATCAGCGTGGGCAACCTTTATTGGATTCACTGAACCAGATTGTGAATGATGTGTTGACAGCCAATGCAGCTTTTCTTCACTCACAGTTTACATGTATGGTATGGAAATACCTAGAACACTATCTCCTATTTAACAATATAAATACACTGGCTAACTTGGCCTAACACAATATATATATATAGTTCGAATCCCGGTGTAGGCAAGCTAAATTTTCTTTCTCTACATTTATACAAAAAGATATATATGTATATCTATTTAGTTAGTTAGTCCGAGGAATTCGTGTTATCCGAGTTGTCTTACATTTGAAGATTAGATATATCTGGCAGAGATTATTTTGCAGCTGGGGGTAAACCCCTTCTTGCTATTGTTCATATCTGCAGTATGTTTTGACCAGATTTGGTTAACTTCCACCAGTGATAATCTTTGTAAAGGTAATGTACAACGTTAAAATAGACACTCAATTCTACCCGTATATACCGCTGGGAGATTTACCCTTCCTGTGAAATACTTTAAATCACCAACAATTATCGGCTAACATCTTTATCTTACAATATTTGTGTTAGACAAATAGTGTTCTGGTTTAAAGAGAGTATTACAAAAGCATTAACTGTAATTAAGGTTTAGAAACCAATTTACAAATCCCTATTTGAAAACCTAAATGTTTAATAGGCCTTACAAAGCAGTTTAACATAATACTCCAAATGACCGTTTATGCTTTTTGCTAAGTTTTAATTCTGTCAGTCAGATACCTATTTGTTTGATATTTCTGAAAGGCTTTGGATGATTCCAGGAAAATTAAATTGATATTTTTCTTTCAGTTGATCTCTGTGTATAACATCGTTAACAACAATGTTGATTACAAAAATATTCTACAGAAGGGGCCAGTAAATTAAGCTTTAATCATTATCATGCCGGTTTAACTGCATTAATAGTTTTTAACTTTCGATCTTAAAGTTCGTTTCTGAGTTTGGTTACCATCTCACTTTATCGTGTTTTCCAATGTTATGGCTACCACTGTGTTTTCCAATGTTATGACTACCACTGTGTTTTCCAATGTTATGACTACCACTGTGTTTTCCAATGTT
>JAVFBZ010148107.1:0-10105 GCA_032466195.1 Katharina tunicata | reverse complement strand
TACAGCGAAATTACCAAACTATGTAAACCGTGTCTTCGTTTGTTGGAGAATGAAATCGTTTCATGCGTAGCTTTGCAGTAACATTATTTTATCAAAAGTACAAAATACTTCTCCTTTGGCTGCATTAGTGTGGATGTTTACTGTTTGAATACACCACCGTAATGTAAGTGAAATGCCCTTGAGTACCACGTTACTTTCAAAAACATAAACATAACTTTCTCCAAAAGCCCCAAATCAGATGTAGAGTTCAAGTCGTTATCCAGCTATGGCTGATTTACATCAACGGAACAGATCCGGGTTTTAAACAGGAAATTTGTCGCAAGAAATTCAACCTTCATTGTTTTGACAGTCCTGTCACAATGAAAGCAATCTCTATTTCTATTATTCACGGGGTTAACCTTATTTTCGGTGGAATTAAACGCCCTTTTATGGAGACAATTGTACGATTTAGCTACTCCAGTAGCGTTTGTATTTTCCTAGTATTTCCCGCTTCCGTTCACTTTACCACCAGTCTTTGGCTTCTCTGAAAGTTACAATGGCCATAGAATCAAGTATCACAAATTCAATAAGCACAGACAAATTTATTGTCTCTCAAGTACAAAAATTGGTACATGCGTAATAAATAAGTAAGAGAAATTGATATGATCAAAGACAAATTGACCGATGCAATTTATAAGCGTTCCGTTCATGTTCATTCGACTGACAGTAAGGATGTAAAAATTCATCGTTTCCAATGTTTTGCTTTGTTTTGCCACCATCAAGGGAATAAAAGCTCATGGAAATGACAAAATTAATGCTCACAGTGTATGTAAAGTAAAGTTTTCTGTGTCCCAGAGTATGTTTCGGATGTTCTCGTACAGAAAGTCGATATGACTCGAGTTATCCCCCTTAAACCGAATAAGAGACGACTGAACATATGCTTTGGCTAACGTTTTCTTATTCCTATTCCTACCTGGAAAATAAGTACCTTATCATTAAATTGAAGCTAAATGAAATCCTATCCCGACTCCAATAAGAAAATTTTACGGTTTATTTAGTAGCGTTGTGCGGAATACCATGTTAACATAAAATCACGCTTTCTAAAACATTAAAGAAGAGACAGAAAAGGAGCAACTGTTAAAATTCTGTACAAAAATCTTAAAAGTTAGCCTTAACTGAACTCGCGATATATTATGCCTCGAGATATGTTTAGCGCGTCTTCTAAGTTACCCGCAGAATCTTCTGTGTTCAGCACGTCAAACATCCATAATTATCTTTCTGCAGATCAATTCTTGTTAGTTTGGTACAGATTCATAATTGACCATAAAATGTAATTAGCATTTATCGGCTTTTCGTGTTGTGGGACAAATGTAGTGTGTAGTATATTTCACGTCAAACGTGTTCACTCTATTGACTATTTTTATTCCACAGCTCTCTTTCAGATTGTAATTTAGGATCCTATGATCTAGGTGGGGTGGCTTTTGACGAAGCCAGTTTCGATTTCCCGTCCTTCTTTCTTGGTGGTTTACCTAATCCTTATCCAATCAGTCTGCGGAGTTGGCAGGTTAGTGACCCATTATTTTTATTTTTCATAATATCATTATTATTATTATTGGTATGAACCAGTTCAGGGGATGACGGATTCACACCACGTCTATACGTATCAGGTCTTACTTAAGTACAATAATATTGATACAAGGTGAAAAAATGTTTAACCCGAATACACACACTCATTGTTTCAGTTTAAATCTTTGTTGGTTATATTCCGGACACATACATAAGAAGTACTAAATTGTTTCTTCAAGGGGCAACGGTCATAATGCCCTAAAGGATGAATGTTCAATTTGTGTATTAAAACGTCCATTCAAAGGACACAAACCATGCATGGTTCTAAAAAAGCAACTTATCTGCTGTTCGAATTGCTTGAATAAAACCATTCGGGATTATTTGCTGCAAATTGTGATCGAATGGTTAGAGACACTACCCACAGACATACATTTTTTACATACTAACTGAATATAGTGTTTTGAACGGTTAAATTGAGTTTATTACTTCAAATGCATGTTTATTACATTGCTGGTGAGTGTATTTTGAAAGTCTGCAGGTATTTCATCCATCATTGACTGACAGGTCCGAAACTCCATCAACTGTACATTAACTTACTTACTTACTTTTGCTCTAAGTTTCTTACTTTTGCTCATTTCAACCTGTCTCTTAACCTTTATTCAGAACTCGAAACGGGTAACGTTAATCTCAGCATCATTTTAAGTTTATTAACTTTCTAAGGCACATTGCCTTTGAACGAACTAATATTCTCTGATTGAACAAAATAATACTTGTGCGATTTTCTGTTTGTTTTCGATGTAGGGAGGAGTCCAGGTTCGTGTCAGCTTATATGACGGGGATACAGGGCCAGATGAGTTAATGGACGAGTTTCAGTTTAATTTTACCCAACGTTCCCCTTTTTTGAACTTTGTCCCCAATTCGTCGGATTATATAAATGAATATTTCCTAAATGGGGAGCGACCCGTCTCGTCATCAAGGTATGAACATTGCTTTATTTGTTTTTGTCATGTTGAATTAAAAATGAAGAGAAATTGTTAAGAAATGATCACGTTAATCTAGAGTAAATGACAGAAATGAAACTATCTGTACTTGCAACCAAAGGTACAACTTGTACCATAGTGTGTTTTCAAAGAAACTCTGGACATAGCATCCCGTTTGCTGTATAACTATACAGGAATAAAATCTATCCAATCCATTCTGTCCAAAATGTTTATTTACCCTGAAGTGTGTTTTAAAGCAGTAAAGAAACTCCGAATAAGTTCGTAGTTTGTCTTGAAATTTAAAAAGTCTTAAAAAGTCATCTTCAGGAGAAATATAAATTCATAAAAGGACAGTGGCATATATAGTGTGTTTTTGTTTCTGCTAATTGTCAATATCTCACAAACTATCTACTGTCACAAGCCATCACAACTTATTGTAGGTTATCTCTGGCTATTCAAGTTTATTGTGATTCCAATTTCTATGGAGATGGCTGTTCTATCAATTGTGTTCCCGAGAATGACTGTCTTGGGCATTACGAATGTAACAGAAACACTGGGGAGAAAATCTGCCTCGCTGGCTGGTCTGGTCAGGACTGCAACATTAAAGTAACGGGCGTGGAAGACTGTTTACCAAGTGAGTCTTTTGGTTATCTTTAACAATATAAAACGTATCTTAATCAGTACGGAAACAGATTCTAACCATATTAATCAGATCGTTTACATGTCTTGAAAGGGTATACCTTGACCTAATTACTTTTAAGATACTGTAATCAACACATTGACTGAATGAGTTAAGAAAACTGATATGGTATGTCAGGTATATTGCTAAAACACAAACGCTTTTAATAATATATATTTTTTTAGATTTCAAGAATCTAAATTCTCTAAATCCATTGATTTATCTAAGAACACTGACACAGAAATATCCAAGACCACGTTATTGTTTTGACGAATATTTATTTTCCTTTCTTATGACATTTGCCAAAAAGGACACCATGGTTGTTTCTTTTATCGTAAACATTATTTAACACTCTTTCAGGTCAGACTTGTAACAGTGGTACATGCGTACCAGAAGGCGGGAACAGTACACAGTTTTACTGCTGTTGTGACCCTGGATTTACTGGCGACCTTTGTGATTTAGACATTAATGAATGTCTTAATAATCCTTGCCAGAATGGTGGTATTTGCTCTCAAGATATGCCAAATTCATTCCAGTGCGCCTGTTCACCTTTGTAAGATCCTTTTTTAATTTTGATATATATGTTAGCTTACTGTTTTTGGTATTTCCCAGTGCTATAAGAACTAAACTACCAAACGTAAACATATTTTGTTGAAAACACAATATAAATAAAAAAATAATGGGTATCGTTAAAATGAAGTAAGGAAGGTGGGTGTTTGAACACATAGCACAATAAGTTTAGTTCAGATAATGCATTTGTAACTGTTGATATTTAAAAAACAATATACTCGCTATTTCAGTTTTTTTCTTATTAAAGCATATTGGGTATTTGTTCATAATACGAGGAAAGTTTAAAAAAATAAAATGTTGTAGCAAAACAGAATTGTAAGCTATAATTTTATCTGTGTGTTGAATTATTCAGGTTTACAGGAACAACTTGTGAGAGACAAAAGACCTGTTCTGACGACCCATGTGGAATCAATGGTATATGTATACCCCTGGGAGGCACGAACTTCCAATGCGCATGTTCTGGTGGGGCGACAGGAGACTTTTGTGAGATACCTTTGATCACGACTACATCTACTACAGCAAGAACTCCACCTACTTCAATCAGCACAACAACACTTTCTACCACAGTTTCTAACAACAGGTTCTGTCCCTCAGATTTTTACGGTCCTTTCTGCTCTGTGTTTTGTAAAGCAGACGATTCTTGTGAAAGTGGTTATTTTACTTGTGACCCCAAAACTGGATTTAAGATCTGCAGCGAAGGTTGGGGAGGTCCTGATTGTGCGACAAGGGACATAACTTACATACCTGATGCTGAATGCCCTGAGAGTTCCTGTAGAAACAGTGGAGTCTGTAAGAACTCTACCTGCTGTTGTGCCCAAGGTTTCACAGGCAGGCTGTGTCACATCGAGATCCTGGAGTGCGACAGCAACCCTTGTATCAATGGTGGAAGGTGCAGAGACCGTATCGGGGATTATCAATGTGAATGTATGGATAGTTACACAGGCAGAAATTGCGAAGTGATCATCATCGACCTTCCAACTTCCACACTACCCCCTCGTAACCCCTGCGACAGCATCACATGTGAGAACGGTGGAGTATGTTTGAACGATAAGATCGTAGGTCCGTTATGTCTCTGCCCCAAAGGTTATTCCGGGGTGTCGTGCAGAGACGCTACAAATACGATCACCAACACTGTGTGTCCACCAAACACGTATGGCCCTGAGTGTGACACATTCTGTATTCCACAAGACAGTTGCTCTGGGGGCCACTACGACTGCCATTACAGCACTGGTGTGTTGATTTGTCATTCCGGCTGGGCCGGGCCAAACTGCCAAGAGCGCTTCCTGTCCCCAGATACGGACCCGGAGTGCCCATCCAGCGAATGTAGAAATGGTGGCGTATGCAACAACGGGTCATGTTGTTGTCCTTTGGGTTACAGTGGTGAATTTTGTCAGGAAGAAATCTTTGAATGCAGCACAAAACCTTGTCGGAATAATGGCCGGTGTGTGGAACTGCCGGCTAACGGATTCAGATGCGACTGTCCCACTGGTTTTACTGGTGATGTTTGTGAGATGATTTCAGAGGTGACAGCATCTTCCAGTCCAACAGTCTCAACCTCAACGTCTGAAACAACAGTGGCTGCAGGATCTACTATGACAACTGATGCTACAACAACAAGATTCGATATCACGCCTACAACTTCTTCCGTTTCAAATCGAGGTAGATTCAATGTCTGGTTTTCTTTGGCGTCCACATTCTAGTGGTGCCCTATGCAGTTCAGATTTAAGTTGTTTGATTTTGCTTGATTGAAAATCTTAATAATGTTTGTCTGATTGTAAATTATGGATACATTTTTTAACACATTAAATACAATTTTTATGTAAAGTAAGGACTCTGTTTCTTGGCTTCTTCAGAATTCAGTCTTAAGGTCGCTGTAAGCAAGAAATACGTATTTACAGGGAAACAGAGAAAGGTCATTAAAGCTACTTTTCGTTATACAGCAAGAAAAGCGTATAAATCAGAAATAGAGGATGAAAAGGAAAACCGTTCTTGCTCTTACTCTGCAGTCAATCATTTAACACAAATCGAGCATATGAGCTGAGTGATTTTTTTTAGCCAAAGACATATTTTTATTCTGCTTCAGACTTTGTGGGTAGAGTTTACCTGTTGAAATGGTGGAAGTTTCTCAGACTGGACCAGATTGCTGACGTCATTAGATATGCGATTAACCTGAGGAACTCCAGAACAGGTACACTAACTGTTTCTTCAAGTTATAATACATTTATTCTCTCGATTATTTTAATGGGGCAATAGTGGGAACATAGACTCGTTAATCGAAACTCTAGAAGGGTAAAGGCACACAATCGATGTTCGGGTGCATTTAGGTCTGATTTTAAATGATTATTCTTCTGGCGAATCCAAAGATAGAGCTGGTATAGATCTGTTAAACAAAACTGTTGTCAAGTTCAAAAATTGAAATCCCAGATAGCTATGATATTGCACATATATAACTTTGTTTCTTCTGATGGGAAGTTAGTATTTTTATACATATATGGTTTTCCCCAATTGGGATAATAAAGTTATAGAACAAAACAGCTTGGAAACCTCTCCAAATCCAATGCTAATTTTAAAGCCTTAAAATCTATTTCTCAAACCAGATATTTCAGTATTGAGTTAAATTAACTTCAGCCATCTGTTTCGATTAAATATTCTGATAAACAAAATTGAATAGCAATTATATTCCTGTCGTTTTATATTTGATAGGCCTATTCCCAGAAGCCATACAGATAACGCCATTGGAACAACACGACACTTTGGATCAGCGAGGGTTAGAACAAACATCATCTTATTAGGATTTACTTCTCTTTCTTAAAATCTGTATGTGTTTAAAGCTTAACCATAATCTGACACAAGGCAGCTGATTTGATACAGGCCCACAACGGGGTAGTATTCCGCCTCTCATAAACCAGTATCAAAAGGAGGTATTTATGTGGAAGTAAATATAAAATTGTTTAATATTAACCGATGGCGTAGTATTAAGTTGGCTGAATTTTGGTCTTCACAATTGAAGCCAAGTATATAAGATCAACATTACAACAAAGCTGTACGATGTGATAATTGTTTTCTCCTCAGCCGTAACGTAGCAGAGTTGACGTATAGCGCCAGTTTAGCGTCTGGTGTCCAAGGCCCCCTTTTACAACCAACCATCCAGTCTCTAGAGGCCGCCATTGTTAATCTAGGGTACAATATCAAGATATACGACGGCCCAACTCCGTGGAGATATATTTACCACTATGATCTGTATTACAAAGCCCAACGATCGGAAACAGTACGCAGTGTTATTACTAAGCTGAACAATGCTTGGCTAAATGCATATCCAGGTGAGAAATGTTTATAAGTCTGTAAGGCTATACACTAAATGTTAAATAGTTTGAACCAAGGACCACCTAATGCAGAGAAATACGATTTTAAATTCCCCCAAGGGACCAACAGACCAAAGATATCCTTGGCCTTCTTACAGGAAACGGAACAGATTTCTTCAATTTTGTGGGGTTTTCTTTTTCACACGAGTTTACTACTTTTCAGAATACCAAGATTGTGACTGTTCATTTGTCATCCGGGTTCCTAGGAGAGTGCGGTATTTGGACAGAAGCGGGTAAGACATAAACTAACCATCCTTAAGAGGTTTAACCAATATTGTCACTAACTGGTAAAATGCAGTTTGTTGTAAAAAGAGAAAAACAAATGTTCCATACGTGAACAACGCGATTCAAAAGGTGTTTCAGGTCTGAGTCGTTAGTTACACGAAATGCCCAAATGGACTGTCATGTTATTACTGCTGTTAAATAACACAATGTCTCACACGAGCTGTGTATGTGTTTCTTGCATGAAGAAACCGTCAAAAACATCTAAATAATTTGGAATAACCTATTTCCAGATCATATTTATGTATTTATTTGAATTCATGTGGCATACAAAGTACACAACAAGGGGTGTCCCGAACAGGTGATGAACACCTATACGAGTCGGGGACCCTTGAGATAAAAATATATACAGAGTAAAATATGTACAATATGATATAAAAACATAGAAAGAATTACTTATTAATCACAGAAAATAATGGGTAAAAAGAGTATTCTATCAAAAGAATAGATCATTTAACATAAATATACAGATGAGACCATAAAGAATAAGTAATAGGACAGATAATCTATATATCGATTGCTTTTATCACAGTTGGGATTAGGCATATCACAGAAGACTGTTCAACAATTATAAAATTGTTTATGGCGAGAACAATGGCAATGCATGGTCAACGTGCATTTATTTTCAACAGTATAAAATTTATTAAATTTTGTTAAAGATTTTTTAATTTTGGACAGGCAATGTATTTGTTCTAAATTTAGGTGGCAGGGCATTCCAAAGTCACACTACTCTGTTAAAAAATGAGGATTTAAAACACTGAGTTCTGCACAAGGCAGGTTTTATCAATTTATTGTACTTGAACGTAAACAAGGTTTTGTAGATGAACTGTCAGTGATTAAAGAAGGTAAAAATAGATGACCATAACTTAGCAAACATTTGTAAAAATAAGTTAAATCTAACATCTCTCTTCTGTAGCATAGCGGCAAAATATTGAGGTAAACTAGTCTGGTAGTATAATCAATTTCGTAATTGTTAGTGATATACTTTGTGGTTCTTCTTTGTACCCCTTCTAACTTCTCCATGAGAGACTTATTACTAGGTGACCAGACAATAGAGCAGTTCTCAAGTGTACTGCGGATAAGAGAGGAGTACAACATCTTTCTGGTGTCTAGTGGAACATTATAACCACATGTTCTCCGAACCAAACCAAGCATTTGATTTGCCTTACTCACGCTTTTATTTACGTGATGGTCCCAGACCAAATCTCCTGCTATTTCTACTCCTAGATCGCAACAAATTTGTGTACGCTCTAAAGGAGCATCCAACATAGAGTATTTGTACAAAAATTGGTCTCTTCGTCGAGTGACTTGCAAGATTGAGCACTTTTTGGTGTTAAACAGGAGGCCCCAATCGCAGTTCCAGTTTGTTAATCGCGAAATATCAGCTTGAAAAGATTGGCAGTCTTGGAGAGATCTGATCTCTCGTAGACATTTGCTGTCATCGGCAAAGAGAGCCACCCTTGAACCCTTGGATACATAGTCAGGAAGATCGTTTATGTATAATAGGAAAAGGGCGGGCCCCAGTATGGACCCATGTGGGACACCTGATAGTACTGGTAGCCAATCAGAATACTCGCCTTCCGCAACTACGCTTTGGTGGCGATTATGTAAATAACTCGATAGCCATGACAATATATAATGTTAAATCCCAAGGCTCGGAGTTTGTGTAATAAATTGTAATGGGGGAACTGAATCGAACGCTTTTAAGAAGTCTAGATATGGGCAATCTACCTGGCCCCAATTGTCTAGAATTTCACCTAGACAATGGATAATCTCTACTGGCTGTGGGCAGGTAGACTTGCCCTTAACAAACTCATGCTGGAGTTTGTATATAAGGCCTTCTATTACGGGATAGACTTGCTGAAGTATACATCTTTCAAGTACTTTACTGGGATGGATATATAAATATATTCTTGTAATTTGTTTCCACGGACTTTGATCAGGTCCCATGAAACAACATTACCCATTTTCATGTCTAATGAACTTTGTTTAATTTCATAGCAGTTTTGGCATCACCAAGTCGAATTTTTGTATGTTAGTAACCAAATAAAGATGCTTTTCGATTGCTTATTAAACCTCTAATTAGCCCTTGATTTCGTAATTTGCTATGTTCAGGTCAATCGTTACCCGGTATATATATTTCGTGATGGTGGACGGCCGTCTGAACGACCCGGCGGTTCAGCCAGGACCCAGTATTCCAGAACTGGTCCAGTATTTTGTGGGAACTGATGGCGAGACAGTTATTGGTAGTCAGACAAATCTGACACAGTTTGAGGAACCTCACCAGATCTATCTCACCGGAAACGTCACTGATACAGAACAGCTGGAGGTTGTTCTGGAGACAGCTCTAACCAACACAACTTCAGGTCTGTCCAGTAAATAACATTGTAATCTCATGGAAATCTGAGAGGAAACATCTAAAGATTACTTAAATAAATTAGCCGAAAGCTGGTTTATAATGGTTTCATATTGATACCATGCTATATATGATGCAGGGCCTATATTCTTGGTAGAATCTTTTTTTTAATGTTATGTGGATTGATGTAAAGTGTTAAAAGTCGTATTGCTCTAGATTAATGTTCAACAACTCTCCAACTCTCTGACCTATACCCAGCTATGTTTAACTCACTTTCTTCTACAAAGTACTGACCTATACACATTTACAAAGTTCTAATGACAAACTTTTT